>JALRMM010000327.1:0-41019 GCA_026122155.1 Zymoseptoria crescenta | reverse complement strand
ATAGAATCGAGCCCCTATCTAGGTGGAGTCCTTCGATCCTAGCGGTATGCTATTCGCCCTAGTAGCTAGTAATAAGGGCTGCCCTACCGCTCGCGGCGGACGAGATGGAGTAGTCGGTAGTATAGGACATAGGCTAGGGGCTAGCGACTAGTTAATAGGAGGGAGTAGCATCCGAGGGGCAGTGGAATTAGTAGGTAGTTTATAGGTCGGCTAATGTCTTATAGCATGTTCGATATTAATATATACTAGCTAGGTAATCGGGCGTCCCTATGCCTCTTCGATCGCTAGTATTAACATCCTAAGCTTCGGCTAATCTTAGTAGTTTCGGAACAATAGCTTTCTTCGGTTAACATTACCCTCCTTTCTAATATACTATTTCTTTTCGGAGTCGCGATGAGCCTATCCTACTAACAGTAGGAAATGTATATACTTGCACTCCTATATAGCATGTCCCGGCTCGAAGTAGTGGAAGCATATTAGCTTGTCTACCGAGGATTAACTATAGGTAGTAGAGCGGCTATATAGGACTCCTAAGGCTAGCGGTGCTAGGTTTGAGGAGGCTATATGTGCATAGTACTCTTGCGAGTTATTAGCAGTAACACTAGTAAAGTGGGACTGTCCGATTTGTCTAGGGGGGTTAACAGCACCTCGTCGTGTCTTAGTGGAATTGTCTCGATCCAGCTTCGCTATCGTTAACTTTATTACCTTGTTATAGAGTTCGTCTATGTCCGGTTCCTTTAACTTCTGTGTCCTTAATATCCAAAGACCGTCGTTTAATGCATCCAGTTTCGGGTACCTCTTTTTAGTCTAGGTAACTAGCTTGGTAGCGACCTCGTTGCTAGTGCTTCCGTACATCTGTTAATATGCAATGCGGCTAGTAACGTACTTAAGCGTCGCATTGTAGAGGGTAGAGAGGTCTATATAGGACGATGTCTCCGAGACGTCGATTTCCAGCTTGCTTATAATTTCGTGTCCAACCTTAGTAGGCAGCCCCTTAAGGAAGAGGCGAAATCGAGCAACGTTGTTGCACTAGTTAAGAGGGATCCGATTCGATATAGCCCGGAAGGTTATAACATACTGCCTTAGATTATCGGTAGTGCCTATAACGTCCTAAACCCTCTTTTTCGAGCAGAACTGTTCGAGGAATAGCAGGCCGTACTTGTACACCTAGCTGTCGTAGCTCTTGTAGTAGGCGAGGGCATCCTTCCGGAAGTAATCGTAGTTACCTCTAGTGTAGGTGTCTAGACTCTCGAGCTGTGCACGTACATCCAGGATAGCATAGCGAGCGATAAGGCGGATCCTCTAATTATCCGGGGTTTGTGAGCCTGAGAAGTACAGTTTAAAGAAGTCGTCTATAGCCTAAAAGAAGGTAGAAGTATCGGAGCCGTCGAAGGAGGGGGATCTATTTTCTCTAGGGAAAGGGGCTCGGCTACGAGAGGTAGGGGCCGGAGTCCGAAGAACCGTAGTAAGGGCCTAGATAAGGTCTATAACGTTCAGGTTAGTAGATTAGGAAGGGAGGCTGTTGCTATAAGATGCGGCGTTAGTAGAGGGGCGTCCAGGGTGCTAATTAGTAATATTATCGTTGGAACTATCGGTCGAGTTAGTTATAAAGCGGGCGGAAGGATTCGCATTGTCGTCGCGGTAGGACGATGCATCTAGAGGGGACTAAAGAGGTGTTGCTGCCCCCGAATTACTAGGACGGCTTAGTGGAGTATTTAATGCTTCGGACGCGCTAGCTATATGCTTACGCTTAGTAGGGATAGCGGGCTAGTCGCTAGTAGGTTATTCCTTAGAGGACGAGGGTTTGTCTTTAGGTGTCGACATAGTAGATTCTTTTGGCTAAGAAATAAAAGCACTTCGTTAGAAGTAGGTATGTTGGAGATGTAGGCAAACAGGAGTAGTTGCGGTGTCTCTTTTATGCCTTGGAGGGGATGTAGGCTAGTATTTTAGCATTTCCCAGACTATTAGTCTAGCAAAGAAAGCGAGACTCCAAATAGGGCTAGTAGTGTTGCTACGTCGCCCAGAGGGGGCTATCGGTGTCGGATCCGCTTATTACTATTAGATCCGCGAGCTAACACTGTTTTGAGCTCGACGGCGATACCGGAGTCTCGAAAGGGAAGTTGCGGAAATAAGGTGTAGGGTAGACTGGGTGCTAGTAGCGTATAGGAGTATTAGAACCTTTCCTAGACTAGTAACTCCTAATAGTCTAGCAAACATTATAAGCCTAGAGAAGGTTCGATAGTGCCTCTACATAAGGGAGGCGGTAGCGTATATGTAGAGCAGTAGATAGTGTTCTCGTATGCGGCCGTAGTGCTAGGTGTACTAGCTATTTTCTTTAGATCTCTAGGTACTCGGTAATAGAGCGGCGGGTCCTACTCTCGTATACGAGGCACGGTAGTGCTCGTAATGCTAGTAGTGCTGACATCGATAACAGTGCTAATGTCGGTAGTAGGACGATTATTACCGCTCTAGCCGCGAGGTAGTCCGAGCGGTGCTCGTACGTCCATTACCCTAGAGAACACGCCACTAGTTAGATACTCCTTACCCGCCTAGCTGCTACGGTGTGTTAAGACCGCGCCGACACTATTCTTAGGGTATTCGCTATGCCCGCGTTAAGGAGGCTTAGTACCTGCTTCTTCCGGCTCTACTACTAGTAACGATCTATCGGTTACGTAATCGTTTGTCTGTTTATGTCCATAGTATCTATCGTGTCTATAAGGGGGTAGGCGGGCGGCAAAGAGGGTATATCTTTAGAACTTCTTCTTCCGTAGTCTGGATTTTCTCCTTAGCAACCAGCCGGAAGTCGTCGTTAAGGTAGTAGGTAGTCTAGCTAGTAAGAAGGACCCTCGCTCCTAGCTGCTGCGGTATGTTAAAACCTACTAGTTAGATACTCCTTACCCGCTTAGCTACTGCGGTATGTTAAGACCGCGCCGGCATCCTCGCTGCTGTCTCTCTGCTAATAGTAATAATCTGTTAGTTATAATGCCCATAACGTCTATAACGTCTATTATGTCTATAAGGGGTAATCGGCCGGCAGGGAGGGTATATCTCCCTAGGTATTAGTCCTCTATAATCTGGATTCTTTCTTCTTTAGCAACTAGCCGGAAGTCGTCGTTAGGGGCTATCTATAGAGAAGACAAGGAGCGAAGGAGGAGCGCGGCGGGTAGTCGGCGAAGCTATTATAGTAGGAATTTTGGTCTAGGAGGCTCCTTTTACCCCCGAGACACCCTCTTTCTATAGCAGAAACCTCTCCGTAGTGCGTGCCTGTTTTAAGAGCGTGTAGTAGACGCTAGAGGTGTAGTCCCTAGTGCATATAGCGGAGTAGCTAGTCTAGAGGTAGCTATCGTCGAGGGATAAGAAAATTTTTCTCGGCTACTCCTATAGCCGGTAATGTGTACGTAGCTGTTCGTACACATTAGGTATCGGTATTTGGATTCGAAATTGGATTTGGATTTGGACTTAGATTTGGATTTAGACTTGGAGCTGCATCTACCCTAGCTAAGGGGTAGAGGTATTTAAGGTTGTTGTAGTCGTGGGTAGTTATTATAAAGCTACAGCTTCCTACTCGAGGGTGCGACCAGCGCATTTCTCGGATATCGTGTATTTCTCGTAGGCTCGTCGCTTGTAGCATACTGCTACTATCCTGTATATCTTACTACACCGCTAAAGCGAGTGTAGGAGTCTTACATCGTCCACTAAAATGTAAGGGGGGAGTATACTTAGACTCTAAACTCCCGTCGGATAGTAGTAGTGTGCACCGGAGGTGTAGTAAAAGAGGGCTGTAGAAGGTAAATATGTAAAAAGAAGACGAGGGAAGGTAGATAGGGGGGGGCAACGAGGAGGTAGATTTAAGTGCTATATGCTGTTATGCCTTCGAAGTGCTAAAAGGTAGCATAATAGAGGATAAAGTCCATTAGCTGCCTAGCGACGAAGGTAGCACTACTAGATACACGTAACTAGTGCGACTTTCCCCACCACACTACGACTACCGTTAATGCTTAGTTAGTAATCCAGGAAATTAATTTACTATTATAGGCCGTAGACGAGAAGATAAGCGAATACTATAGACGTATAGCTAGCCTTCTACGAAAGGTTAAAGGAGAAGACAACGCTAATGCTACCGGAGTTAGTACGTTAATGCTAATAATAACTATTAATGCATTTCTTAAAGGGCTATATACGCCTAAACTTAGATTAATCCTTTTATAAGAAGTTGCACTAACTACTTTATATATAGCAGTTTAGCGAGCGGAAGCCGTATAGGGATAGATAGAGGTAGAGGCGCGCCTTAAACGCGAGCAATAGGTATTAAAGGATAATAACTAGATAAAGGAAGCGATAGTACGTATACTTTAAGGCTAGCTAGTAAGTGCTAAGCTAAGAGCGAAGATATAAGAAATTACCGGAGTAAAGCTATTATTAAAGAGCGTAAACTATACGGACACCGTAGAGATTATTCCGCTACTACCGTCCTTCTATCTACTATAATAGAACTAGTACGGACTCTATCGATAGTTAACGCCGCTACTATATATAAACTATCGGTAATAGCTACCGACTCCCTAAGCTCTAATACGACCGACTTAATAACTATAGTACTAGCCTTAGAACTAACCCTAGTAGTAGGCTCCGTAGACGTAGCCGTAGACGAGCTAGCTATAGCGACTACCGTATGTCCGAGGACTAAATAACTAAAACCGCCGAGGCTCCGCTCTAGACCTAAACCGCCGTAACTTACGAGATCCGAGTAATACGAACGAGGCGTTACCGCTATAGTATTATATCGCACTCGTAGAGACATAGCGTTAATATCTAGCAATAACCGTAGACTTATCTTAATTACTAAATCCGATTATTAACGGAGCTATACCCTACGAGTATCGCCGGACACCGCTCTACGTCTATTACGGATAGCGTAGTTACCTTCCGGAAGCCTATACTAGCACACCGCTCTAATATTAGGAATAGTCCTTCCTTTAGAACCTCGTTACTATATAGAGACAACATAATTAAGCAAACCCTTCGTAATACTAGTAATAAGGGACGACGCTATCGATAGCCGGACTAAGTACCGCGATACTAGCGCGACTAGCTAGTACCGGAGGATTCGTGGAATTACACCTAGTTAAGTTATATAATGGACGAAACGACATAACCGGGGATAAACTAATAAACAATATTACGATCGTTACGTTAGCCGTAGATATAAACTTAGCGGAAATCGAATAGACTAAAGCTAAAGTAGAGGCATTCGACCTAGCTAGCTATAAGCGCCGCCGAGATAAGGACGACGAAGGAGAAGTTAATTGCTCTACTCCGCGTACGAAGATTACCGGTATAGCGAAGAAGACTACTAGTAGAAAGCGTGTAAACTATATTAAGTAGCGTAAGCCGATAAAGCCGATTAACGCACTCTATAGTAAACTACTACTAGACATCTTAAAGGTGCTCTTAGAGACGATAGTAAGGGTGCTAATTACCTAGCTCTATTAGTAGTTAAGCTACTTCCGAGATAAGACGAAGAGACTATTTAGTTAGCTACGTATACGAGGATCTAACCGGAGGAGGGATAATAATAGCGACCTATTACTCTTTAATAATAAGGCGTTTAAGAAGGCTATATAGGGCATAGTAAGGAACTTTTAAGAAACGTAGTAGCCGATAGTAGAGCGACTAGTAATCGCTATACGCGTATTACGACCGACTACTACTACGACGAACGCATCTACTACTCCGACCGTACTAGGCGTACCTCTAACTAGCGGAATCTTCCCTACCGCTAGATTATCTACTACTATACGACCGCTTCCGACCGTTAAAGATAATATAGACGACCTATTCGTAGATATAAAGTTAACTAAAGCGATAGCCGTTAGCGCGGAAATCCTCGCTAGTATTACGAACTAGAAGCAACGCGACATAGCTAACTATATATTCGGTATACTAGTTACGATCTCTTTACGAGGAAAACAAGCTATAGTACTACGTAATTAGGTCGCCGCTAACTAAGGATTAGAGATTAACCTTATCTATTTATATATAAGGAAGGCAATAGGGTTAAGACTCCGTAGTATAGCCGACGCTAGACTTCCGCTAATAAGTATAACAATAGTAAGCGGAATAACTACTCGATTAGCGCACTAGGTAGCCTTCCGTACGAACGTAGAAGGTATTCGGCGCTCCGTATAGGCCTTCGTATGTCCGACTAAGAAGGGCAACCTCTTACTACTCCTTAGACTCCCCTTCCTAAACGACGTTAACGTAGTTATCGGTATTCGAGAAGGAACAATTATAATGGGCGACCTAGAGCTTAGTAAGCGACTAATTACCCTAAAGATACTAGCGCTCCTATCTACCGTACCGAATGTTACCTTTAACGCTAAATAGCTAGAGTAGACGAGGATTTTTAGTAGGTCCTAAGCATAATACGAAACTATACGATATAGAGGTGTCGCTAATTAAGGCGATACTATGCTATTACGACGAAGCCTAACTCTACCTAGTACACGATACGAGCGTAAAAGAACTCGAAGATAATATATTAAGGACTAAGAAGCGGAAGACGTTCCTAACTAATCGCCGCGTTATACGAAGGCTAATTAATCGAGCGAAACTAATTAAAGAGCTAGAAACGTAGGTAGCTAAATAGCGGATAACCTTTAGCCCTATAGTACTAAAGGAAGGGCGTTATAAAGTGCTATCGACACTATAGACGTATCGCTATCTCGGATTAGAGGGTGTTATAGATATAGGACTACCGACTAATCTTATCTAATACCGTATACGAGTAAAGCCTAGTATACCGATCTACTACGTACGCGTAAAGAAGCTATTAACATAGAAGGAGTAGCATTTAAGAAACTTCGCTATTTTAGGTCTAGAGGCCGGAGTCTATAAATATTATGTAGTAGCTAATAGCGAACTATTACGATAGGGTACTAATGCGGTAATAGTTACTAAACCCGGAGAAACACTCCTACGACTAACCTTTAATTACTACTACGTCTATAAGGAACTAGTCGGATTATAGATAACGCTAATATAGTAGAATTATAACTTCCTTTCGCTACTAACACACTAAGTGTATTTATCCTTTAACCTAAAGAACGGATACTAGGCTATAGAGATTTACCCTAATAACCGTTACTACCTCGCGTTTACCGTACTAGTACTCGGGTAGCTCTAGCTAACGCGTATAGTATAAGGCGTACGATTATTAGCGTATATAATAAATAAACTCGGACTACTCGCGTTTAGAGCTATCCTACTACTATAGCCGGAAAAATCGTTTCTATACTCTACTATACCGCTCGAACTACTAGACATAAGTTTTTATATCGACGATCTATTAGCCGCGTACGTAAATTAGACGAAGTATTAGGAGTTCCTATTATAGTATCTACTACTAAGGCTAGAGTAGGTAATAATAAGGCTATCGCTACGAAAGATAAAGATTAGTATAAACAAAATCGTAATACTCGGAGAAACATACGAAGCTAGTAGTAAGTAGTTAATAAAACCTAATCGCGTGTTAAAGGTTCTCGAGTACCTAGTTCCGAACAACCCGTTAGAAGTACGTAGTTTCTACGGCGTTACTTAGACTATGCGTAACTATATTTAGAACTTTACTAACATCTCCGAGCCGATCCGTAACGTAATAGGAGCGAAGAGCGAGTAGAGGTGGACTAAAGTAGAGTAGCTAGCGTTCGATCTTTTAAAGGAACTAACCGTAGCCGTAACGATAAACTTTAGATACGATCTAGAGCGACCGACGGAGATATATATGGACGCATCTAGTAAAGGAGGTAGATGCTAGATTCGACAACGCTAGGGGCGCTAACGCACCGAGTACTACTATCCTAATAGCTAATAGGTGCCGCTACTATATAATAGCTTCGCGTTTAATAAGGTAGAGCGAAACTATAGTACGTATAAACGCGAGCTAAGGGTATTAACATTCTTTATAACTAAACACTAACATTACTTCTTAGCTAAGGAGATATTAACGATCTATACCGACTATAAGCTAATTACCGGATTTATAAACGTAGCGATAGACGGTATCTACGTACGCTAGTAAGACTCGCTACGGCTACTAAACATTAAGATCGTTTATATTAAAGGAAAGAAGAATATAGCTATAGACGGGCTATTACGAGCGATTTGGAACGACGACCTTATACCGGATAAAGCGACTAATCGACTCGCTAAGGAGTTGGAAGTCTACCGTAAAGCTAGTAACGTAAAAGAATAGATATAGAAGGACGGTAAAGGCGGCTATAAGGACGTGCTCGCTAACTTAAGAGGTAGTAAGAAGGACGACTACTTAGCTAGTGCCTATATTATTACTAGTACTACCGCTAAAAAGGAGTCCGCCGCGCGTATACGCGTATATTAATAATTAAACGAGTCGAACGTAGTTACGGCTAACTACTACTATACTACGAAGAAGACGAAGAAGGTAACGTTTAAAGAGATACTACGTACCGTACCGACTATAGAGCCTTAGCGCGGAGCTATAACCGGTTATCTACTAGCGAATAAGAAGCCGCCGTTCGCATTAGTTATAAAGGGCTCGAACGAGTATTATTCTAATCCGGACGAGCGAAGAGCTAACACTAATTTACTAGAAACCGCTAAGAGTAACGTAGTTACCGTACGAATACTACTTATCGCGATATTATACTCGACCTATAAACGACGAATATATAAAGGTACCTACGACGAATACGGAAGAAAGACATTTAAGTAGTAGCGTTAAGACGAGTTTACTAGTGCGATTTATTATCCTAACGTAAATGTAGTAGAGACTTTTTATCCTAACGCGACGACGAATTTTTGTCCTAACCCGAAGAGCTATTGTTCTAATACGACTTATTATTCTAATACGATAACCGACGACTCCGAGCCCTTCGAACACCCTCTACTACTAGTACTACCGACTAACAATTACTAGGTACCCTTTGGCCTACCTAAGGAACTACCTTCTACTCCAATTAACTAGCTTACTACTATTACCGACTACCTCTTACTTAGTACCTAGATTATCTACCTTTACCGGGTAGAGATACTCCCTAAGTATATAAACGGCTAATACGACTATAACTACTACGTAATATAGGATAAAGGGCTTAGGAATAAATTATCGCTAATACGTACCGAGCGTAACAATAAATTAGCGGAGGAATAGTACGGAGATATCGTTAGATAGTATAGATATTAGCAAAACCCTAAGGGAATAAACGCTACACAATTAAGAACATTTAAGAACACTATATATAAGCACTATCGCTAGTACGCTACTACCGGCACCCTTTACCGACTAGTTAGCCCTTTGGCGATAAACCTTTAGCTACCGTATATCGCACTATAGGAAGTCGTACTACTACTTCGAAAGGTTCACGACGACGTTAGCTATTTTAGCGGACCGATTATCTACTAGAAGCTACTTCGTAGAGCATAGTAGCTATTAATTATTAAGGACGTTTATGCCTACGTAAAAGGCTACTTTCGATGCGTACTATAGAATACGAACGTTACGTATACACTATATACCTCCGAGCCTATGCTTATCCGAATAAAGTAATTAAGATTAATCTAATAGGACTATTTAATCCGTAGGATTACGGTATACGCTAGCTTCTATATAAGATAGACGTATTCGACCGCTTTAGAGAGATTAAACCGATACCTAATAAGGAGGTAGAGACGACTATTACCGTACTTACGTATATACTTAACCGAGCGACCGATCTAATTACGGCATTCTACGACCCTAGTAAGGAGTTCACTATAGTTAAGGACTTCCTCGAATCGCGTAACATCTATACTAAGCTATTAGCTACTAGTAGCAAACGCATAACCGGCACGGTTAAGAATATAATCCGTACTATTTGCCGCTACTTAGAGCGTAGTACGAAGTCTTACATTGTCGATTTAAAAGGACACTACATTAACACCTTAAAGGATTAGCTAGTAGAGACTATACGAGCAATAAAAGACGCTAACTATTAACACATTATATAACTCGGTTTTTTACCTATTTAGATCCGCTTTAGTATATAGCTAGAAGAACTCGCTAACCGCGTAGAGTATCCGACCGTACGACGCTAATAACTGCTTAAGACGCTACTTATATAGACACTATTTACCGCTCTAGCCGTAAGCACTAATAATGTTAATACCATAGATTACTTTATGCTAGTGCTCTACTACCTCGTAAACTATAATACTATATAGGACGCTATCCGTAAGGCTAATAGACGTTCTAAAGGATACCGCTACGATACTTATAACTTACGACTATTAAGCCGCGGGCTACTACTCGCTTCCGGTAATCTCGTACTCGTAAAGAACGAACTAATTCGATAGAAGTTATAGTAGCTACTATAGACTAGCCTCTTTTACATTAAGGACACCGCTAAGGACTCGACTACTATCTTTACTATTAAGACCCTCTAGGGTAAGTAACTATAGGGCTACTAATACGCTAATTATTTAAAGCGATTTATACTACGTACTAACTACCTCGCGGTCTTCGACCTACTACTATACGTATAGCTATTACCGACTACCCTCCGACTATTAAAATCCGCTAAGGATAAGTAGCGGGATAATTAACCGATAACGTACTACTAAACGAACTAAGTAGACGTATACGTATTACCCTCGCTAACGCGGTTAACATTAAGGGTATTAACTACACCGACTATCGAACCGCCGCGGTTATAACCGCTTATAAAGCATAAAATATAGATCGATTAATAGGGCTAAGGAGCCGGCATCTTACTAGCATCTATAGCTATCTATTAATAACGTTAGCGTATTACCGAATAACGACTTCTATAGTAACTACTAGCTCCGAGTAGTTATTACTTCCCTTTATAACACAATTTAGCATCGATCTAGCGGTTTAGCGACAACATTTTAGCGATTCACGATACTAACACTAGTACCGCACCGATAACCGCGTTTCTTTCGGACTTTAAGAGCATAGATATAATAGCATAAACTCGATAGATAGAGAGTAAGGACAAAACAACGTTATCGTTACTAAGGGTAGCGACTCGATAGATAGAGAGTAGATAGACACTATAGATCGATGTCTAGCTAAAAGGGCTTACTAAGCGCCAAGAACGTCTATATACCTTCGAGTCCTTCCGATAGTCTAGATAGCTTTACTAATTAACACACCCCTTATCTCTCTTTCGAAGTCTAACATTTCTAGGTCCTATTACTATATACTAGCTCGACTATTACCCGTAATATACTAACCGGCTCTACTACGTACGGCATCGACGGTAGCACTCTCTACTCGTTGTTTAAGCTTCCTATTAATTAGCTCTTCGAAAAGCTACCCGCGGCCGCTACCGGAGAGATGTAGCGTTATCTTAAGGACTATAAATACTTAATTATCGACGAGAAGAGTATAGTTAGCCTCGCTACCCTCTACTATATCGACCTCCGGCTTAAGTAGGCGTTCCTAAACGATAAGCTGTTTAGTAGCGTTAATATCCTTCTATTCGGTCTAGTAACTCCCTTCTATTAATAATAAGGCCCTATTCTTCGACGTACTAGGACGACCGCGTAAAGCTAGTACTCCGTTAATAGACAACCTATATAGATTTTAGAAGTATCGTACGTTTAATAAGTCTATTAAATTAGCTATATAGTAGCGATAGCGTAGCGGTAGTACGGAGTTCGTTGCTACCCTCGAAGGCCTTCGTAATACGGAGGTTATATCCGAGTATTAGAGTACGTTATCTACTCGTTATAAGGTCCGTATCCCCGCAATTTCTTTCTAAGCTAGCTTTACTACTTTAGAAATTAATCCCTACTATACTTAGCGTACTAAATCTCCACCTCTATAGTCGAATTTTAGTCTTTAGCATCCCGTATACTACTAATTCGAGGACGTAATACGCCTATATAGTACTAACGCCGATGCCGACGCCCTTAACCTTACTCGTATACGCGATAGCGGCTAGCCGGTATTCTCCTATACTACCTCGAATAGCTATCCTATTACCGCCGAAGTTTCCGCGCCTAAGGCTAGATAATTATAGAATCGTATTAATCTAAGTATTAGCTATAAGCTATCAATCCTTTAAAACCTATAGATCGAGCGTAGTATCGTTAATAGTACCGAGTACCGCCTATATAATATCGTATAGAAAGCGGGCTTATCGCTAATAGTAGATCTATCTAATTAGCCGTATTGCCTTCTTATTACTAGTCCGAGGTCGCGCTACGATAGGCCCTATATCGAGGAGTACTCGTTCTATAGAGATCGGTACGCTATAATTCTAATATTTCGATCTTAGGTAGGGCGACAATTCTTTTCTATAGTGCTAATTACACTTTAGAAAGAAAATCCAATCCTACTAACGAACCGGCTTTAATAGAGAACGTTCTTCTATAAAGGCGAAACCCGTATACGTACTTAGTTCCCCGTCTGACTCGTATACGCTATTACTGTCTATAAGGTATAGGGTATAACCCTCCCGTAGGTCGTACTTAATATCTCTAATAGCCGGAAGAACGTACCGCTATTCTATATCGCTATCTCGCGTATTAAGAAGCTAGAAGATCTACTATATAAGGACACCTTTAATTTAGAGCGGCTATAGGCTAGACCTAGTAATCTCGATATTATACGGATAGCTAATTAGAATAGACGACTAGCGTAGCGGGTAATAATTATAGGAGCCTATTACGGTATAGCTCGTAGCTAGCCGTTATTTACTAACGCTACTATTCGAACTCCTCGAGTATCGGTTTAATCTCCGCTTAATTCTTTTCTAAGGTAGTAGATATACTTTAGGAAACAATTAGACGGAGGATAGGTAGTTACTTCTAGATATTACAAGGTAGAAACATTACGACATAGAAGTATAATAGGAGGGTAGAACGATAGATTCTTCGTCCGTCTTATAGCCTAAGGGTAAGCGTTTCGCTATTATTCTATATTAGTACGGTAACTACGGTCTTATATCGCTATAAAGTAAGGTTCGAATGCCGCCGGCCTACTAGGCCCTAGATATAACCGCCTACGGGTAGATTCCTCTATAGGTAGTTACTATAGGTACCGTTAATACTATACGCGCGTAAGTTAGCTTAGATTCTTTTCTAAGTAGTAACTAAATAATAAGAGACCTATCTAGGGCCCGGCGGTAGTATAAAACAACGAGCGGCCTAGCCGGCCGCTAGGTACGGTATATACGCTAGTATATACTAGACGCTAAGTTCCTAGTAGCGCCTAACGTACGTAATACGGCGGCGTACGGCGTCCGTAGCCTAGCGCTAGTAGGTAACAGTATACGACTACTATATACGCGCGAGTTAGCTTAGATTCTTTTCTAAGTAGCGACTACTACTTTAGAAAGGAAAGGGAGACTTACCTAGTAATCCGTTACTATCGGGCAATAGTACTCGAAAGTACCGCTTCTAAGTAGGTAGCTAACTAGGTAGGTAGCGGCGACGGGACTATATTAATATCTAGGTTAGTAATTGTTTTCTAAGTAGCGCCTACTACTTAAGAAAGAAAACACCTACCTAGCTTCGTTATCTTTATTATTATTATTATTATCGTTATTAGTAGTAGCGGGGAGGGGAACGCTATAGAAGTCGGTTAGCAATTATTTTCTTAGTAGTAATTATTACTTAAGAAAGGAATTACTTACCTAGTATTATTATTATCGTCGTTATCGTCGTCTATAGGACTACGTAATATATTAGCTACTATTCCTATATCGGCTCGCTTACTCCTTCGTAGTATAATAGCTATATAGCTCTTAAGTCTTTCTCGGTCTCTCTTCTTAAATATACTTACGTAGGGTTATAGGCTAGTAGAGCCGGAGTATAAGTAGGAGTAGGTATAGGGGCCGGAGAGGGGGTAAGAGCGTAGTAGATAGCGTAGGCGGCGCTATTAGGAGTTAGCTATTTTATATCTATAGTACGATATATACTATAGATAGAAATTAACCTACTTATAGTAGGCGGTAAAAGTAAAGCTACTTTTAAACTAACGAATCTCTATATATATAGTTAGATACTACGTTACGAGGAGGATTTACTATTAAATTGCTTACTCTTTATAGTACGCTTCTACTAAACGGTAGCGTCTTCGAAGAAAGTATACTATATATAGTATTAGATACTACTAACTATACTACCGCCGATATTACTTATAGCTTATAAGAGCGAGTAGCGCAATAGTAGGCTAGGTATAGTAGTTAGAGCAGGCGGTCGAGAGTAGTAGTAGTAGTAGTAGTAGTAGTAGTAGTAGTAGTAGTAGTAGTAGTAGTAAACTTATAGGGTAGTAAATATTACGTCTATATCGTAAAGTTTTAAGGATTTCTCGTATACATTTCTTCCTATTATTACTTTTCTCTATCGTATTATCCGCCTTTCTATTTATATAGCTAGCGCTACCGTAACTAGAAATAGCCACTATACCTATAGGAAGTGAAGTAATAGAGTAAAGCTAAACGCCAAGCATCGTCGTTTTAGGGTCCAAGCCGTCTCGAATTTCGGCCGCTCCCGCTACTATGCCGAATACGTCTAGCCCCCTTCGGGCCAACCTTTGAGCACCGCTCGATTAAATATCCTTCATATCTTCAGATTCATGACGGAGAAAAAGTGTGTGTGTGTATGTGTGTGTGTGTGTGAGTGTGTGCTAGGCGATCCCGAGCGAATCGAATCGAATTGTGTTCTAATCCCAGCTAGCGAAGAGGACGTCGAGGCGGATGGTGGAGTTTTCGTTCTCTAGGCAGGCTGTTTCTTGGACCTTGGTTCTACCTCCTAGGGCCGTGGAGAGCATTTTGATGAGATGATGTTGTTGTTCGATCGGAGGAACGAGGTTACTTGGCATGTTCATTGCTGGGAAGATGGAGTAAGACACACAAGAGGGAATGTTTTGATCATGAAAAGTGCGGAGGCACAAACGTTCCGTTGTCCGCTGGTAAGCTACCCTATGCTCCGCACCGAGCGGACTCACTCACGGTCGTGCCGCCTTGTGCAAATCCTCTCTCTCCAGCCTCCTATCTGATCCTCCATGCTCCCTCTCCCTCTTGCCACGACTCTCCTCCCCTTGCAGACTCTCAAGACAACAGAACCAGCTCCCTCTGCATCTCTCTCATCTCCCTCTTCAACTCGACGTCCTCGATCTCCAACGCCTCGATCTCTTGGTCCAACGCCTGGCGTTGCACCTGCCAGTCGTTCCAGTGCGCGGTCCAGGTCATGATGTTCTTCTTGTGCTTGTTATCTTTGCGCGGGTCAGCGGTGGCGGCGGGGAGGACGGTGGTAGTCGACGGAAGAGGAGCAGTGGAGTGGGAGGGGCGGTTTGAGGCAGCTGGTGAACGGGAGGGTGTTAGCTGGGGAATCCATGCGTTGTAGAGATGGAGGGATGGATAGGTAGATGGAGGGAGGGATGGATGGGTGGATGGGTGGATGGAGGGAGGGATGGAGGGATGGATGGAGGGATGGATGGAGGGAGGGATGGATGGAGGACGACGAACCGTGCTTCGTCTTTGGGACGGGAGCGGTCTTGGGCTGAGTCTTGGCTTTGAGTGCGGTCTTGCGTGGAGTGGGAGTGGCATTCGACTGGCGGGAGTGATGCTTGGGGGTGACGACGACCGGCGGCGGCTGGAAGACGGTGGGTACGGCGGGCGGGGAGGCGTAGATGTTTTCCAGTCGAAGGCGAGTGGCGGAGTCGGTTTCGGCAATGACCTCCTCGTCGTCGGTAGCGTCCTGGTCGTCGTCTTCTTCATCAGCGTCCTGATCATCGTCGTCTCCATCACTGCCCTGCTGGTCATCTTCCTCTCCATCACTGCCCTGCTTGTTAACTTCCTCTTCATCGCTTCCCTGCTTGTCAACTTCCTCTTCATCGCTGCCCTGCTTGTCATCTTCCTCTCCATCACTGCTCTCCTCTCCCTCCTCGTCCCGGCTCTTCCACAACTCCGCCACCTCCCTCGCCAAAATCTCCACATCCTTCCCCGTCGCCGCGCGGGCCGCACCGCCACTCCCCTTCTTTCCTTTGAACCGATCGATCAGAATCTTGAGGACACGAAAGGCCACCTCGTACACCTCTCCTTCGTCCGCCAGACGCTCGAGGAAGTCCAGGTCTTTCAGGAGGAGGAGGACGTGGGCGGCGTCGGGCATGTGGTAGCGGTCGAGGTGGTAGAAGGCGCACCAGTCGGCGAGGATGGAGGCGTGCTTGTCGTCGAGTTTCAGGGCGTGTTTGCCGAGGCGGGCGCCGGTTGCGGTGCGTTGGAGGAATTGGGCCATGGTGATGGCGGCGGTGCCAAAGGTGGGCGGTGGCATGGTGGGCGGTGGCATAGCCTGCAGAGGATGGGTGTGTCTCGTGGATGGCTGGGAGTTTGATGTGATCCAGGCGAAGCCAGACGATGGGATGTTGAAGAGAGGATGGATGGGACAAGGTAGCGGAAGAAGTAGGTCAGGTAGATAAGGGACCGCTCACTCACCTCACCTTGCTTGGGGTGAATACCTTTGGTGTCGCCAACAAGAATGGTGACCGCACCGACACTGGAGGTGGTAGTGGTGGTGGTAGTACTGCAATCCGCCCGCCTGCAGTATTTCTTGCTCCGGCAGTTGTCCTGGACTGACTGGCTCCACACGTTCGTGTTGATGTATATCCTCCTCCTCATCTTCATCATCTTCATCCTCTTCATCCTCTTCATCATCTTCATCATCTTCATTATCATCTTCCACCACGGATTCATCCTCCTCCCCCGACGATGCCTCCCCCCAACGAGATCCACCGCCGACAATGGCTCACCCAGGCCATCCAAGCTCGACGCACTCGACGAGAGGAGATTCAGCTCGAACTGGCCGCGGCGCTGCACAAGCGGGAGAAGGTGGTCAAGAGGCAGCGGAGATGTGAAGACAAGATGAGTCGGGACCAGTAAGTGCAAGGAAGAAGGAAGATTGAGCCAAGCCGAGCACCTCACACCTCAGGGCAGAGCTGAACCGAGGCTGACCCGAGCACGCAGAACCCTAGAACCACCACCCAACCACGACGACCTCAACGATCCCGTCGTCACCACCACCCTCACCTCTCCACCCCCACCACCACCACCACCACCACAGTCCGGCGCTCCTCCCTCCGAAGTCGCCCTCTCCAACGCCCCCTTCTCCGAGACCTCGACCACCGACATCCACCAAGACCTCACCGCCCTCGTCGTCCCCGCGCTGTCCTTTCTGGAGCAGAAACTCGTCTCCGCGTTCGCCGCCGCGCAGGCCAGCAAGTGGCGCAAACTCGACCGCGTGTGGGCCGAGATGCGGGAGACGTTGGCGGTGGACGACAAGTTGGTCAAAACGGTGAAGCTGGCGGCGGGAAATCAGCGGATCGTGGCCAAGTTGAGGCGTTGAATTGTCGGGGATTTTCTATGGGCCGGGTCGGAGCTGTGGCTGCGTGGGTCGGGCAGAACGTTGGGCGAGGGAGTGAGTGGTGATATTGGAGAGACTCCCGTGGGACAACATGTATCTACACGCGCTGAGACGAGGGCGAAGAGACAGAGGTAGACAATGAATACTTTTTTCATTCACGAGAGAAGAGGAGAGAGAGAGAGAGCTGTCCTGGAGCATCCGAACGCAAGACGGCAACCCCCAGCGTCGAGGACAATGCCTGCGGCAGAGTCCACCTCTGACATAACATAACATGACAGTTACCCATCCTCCACCTCTGACATAACATGACATAACAGTTCCCCATCCTCCACCATCCTCGCCGCCGCAACCAACCTCACAGGACATCCACCGATCGCGCGATCCTCATCCCATTCGATGTCATTCCCAGGAGAAGCTCGAAGATCATAGTCGTGACAATGGCGAAGAGCGTCAAGTACCCACTTGATCGACTTCCCCTCTTAAAGAACCCGAAAGAAGAGGGGAGTTATAGAGAACGACTTATCCTCCTTTTTACACGACTATAGGGGGAACTGCAATATCTCTCCAACTATACTAGATAAGACAACCCACAAGCTTAAGGGGGGGGGATGTGGCACTATTATAAGCAGGCTGTTACCCTAACCCACATAGCTAGCAGAGCCCGAGGGAATCGAACAAGACTCCTCGGAACTAGGAACTATCCCGAACTCTCTCTCTCTTTCCTAAAACACTATAGTCACAACAATTACAGGGTAGAACAATTACAGGGTAGAAGAGCGCAAGGTTAGCTAAGAAAGTCCCGACAGGCAGGGCTTAATTAATCCAGCACCCCTGCTGTGGCCTTGTTCGGCGGATATCTGCAATACTAGGTATCCCGCCGAGGGCAGGAGCAGACGACAAGTCCTATCTCCGTCTCCTCGCCTCTCTCCGCAGCGACGGTTTAAGGAGGAGAGTGTGTGTATGTCGTGGACCCTCTCCTCCCTACCCCTCCCCTCCTCCTCTATCTAAGAAATCCATACCTTTGGATAAAACGGGCTTCTCGGTACATGTCGTGCATTCTTGTGGGACCGGGTCGGAAGGAGTTGCAGCTGCTTTGCTGCATCTGACTTGACTCCGGTTTTTTTTTTTTGCGCCCTCGGTCAGCTGCTGGATTGTTTATGAGATTTCGCTTGGGATGTGGCTGCAGTTATTTCTCTCCACGGGGGTGGGGAATCAGGATCACGGTGACGATGACGAGGGAGACGAGGATAAGGTACCGAAGTAGAAGGTAGTGGGATGATGTAGAACGAGGAAGCTGAGGTGCTGCGGGTTGAGGGGAGGAGGGTGGGTGGTAGGTCCAGTATGTAGACGGATGGCATGCGGATTCGACGCGGGAGGTAAAAGGTCCCTCGCGTTGCTGAAGCATTGGCAGCATCACAGCCAGCATGGATCGCCATGGAACTCACCGCCGCGAGAGATGGCCACCAGGACATCCCATGTGTCTGTCCATCGTCGACGCCGAGCTCGCGCCGGCCGTGATTGAGATGCAGGGGAGGATGGTGAGGCTGGATGCTGTGAGGGTGTGGGATGATGATTGGGTGTATGTATTCTGACCTTGCAACTGCGACGACGACGACGACGACGACGACGACGACGATGGATGTTGGCGGCGACAACAGCACGATCGGTCTGGTCTCTTCTCTCGCGTCCGAAGAGTCTCAATATTTCCGTGACAAGGAATGAGCCAACCGAAGAATGGTCTCCTCCTCATCGCACCGACCAAACATCCCCGTCTCGCTTTGAGCGCATCCTCCGCAAGTCCGACATTGACTTACAATCCGTCGAGATTCCAGCACGAGCGCATCTTCTCGGTTTGCGAGGACATTTCCGAGAAAAGCTGGGACATGAAGGAGACGAAGGAGACGAGGAAGACGAGGATGGATGCAGAAGTTCCGACCGATAGCGAGACCGAGATGCAAGATCAGACGAGACAATATTGTTCAACAGGATTGCTGGCTCTTTCCTCCGAAATTCTCCCGTCGACTCTTCCATGTTCATCCTTTTGGACCTCCGATCCACCTCACCGTCATGATCACCGACGATCAAGAATCCTTCGATCCGACTGCTCGATTCGAACTCCTCGACCAGAACAACCGACCTGACCGCCACCTCCCAGAAGATGTCTCCGCCTCCTCAAGCCTCGTCGGACACCTTTCACCCTCATCACGAGCATGGAGTCATGCAGCAGTGGAAGAGCTGGGAAAACGAACGGCATTGCACGGACGGACACGGAGGATCGACACCATCGCGCCCAAGCAGCGGGCGCAGATGAGGTGGATGCCGAGCAGATGGACAATCCGCGAACCGGAGTCATAAGGATACCAACCCAGCCTGCGCGAAGAACGAGGGCATCAAGCAAGGCGCGCGCGCGCTGTCGTTCGTTTGCTGCATGTCGACTGTTCGTGAAGGACAAAGGCTCGAGAGCTCCCGCCTCGCCGTCGGATCCGCAAGTTTCCTGCCCTTCATCGAACACCGCCGCTCGAAGAGTCATCACGGTGGCTGCTCTCGCCAGCCGAATGAATGTTCCTCCACGCCGCCGGACTGAACGCCGCGGAACCGAATGTTCGGTGATGCCGACCTGCTGCGGGAGGGGAAGGGTTGGAGCCCGAAGAAGAAGTTCTGGAAGTCGAGAGGCGGTTGTCGGCGTTTCTTGAAGGGACACGTGCAGTTTATACAAGCGGTTGTCGGCATTGGTAATGGGACCCGGACACATGGAGTTGAGACAACCGGTCGGCGTGCGTGGAATCGCTGCTGGTGCGGACGGAGATGATGGACGTGTGGTTGGTGCACTGCCTGAGAGTTGTCGTGGCTCCTACTCGTACCTGGTAGTGAGGAAGGCATTGCTGGGACCTTTGGGCCGCGGCAGCATGGTCGATGAGGGCGCCATTCATCTCCTACGACATCGTAGCCCTGGAACTCGGCAAAATTCTTGATGCTGCCAGTCCCGCTCCTCCTTACAGAAACGCTGCATGCACCCGCTCCAGCCCTGGATGGGGGCGGATTCTTTGGTATTGCTGCCGCCATCAGCGTTGTCGGTCAGCGCAAGACTTCCACCGGCAATACTTCTACCATCATCTCTACTTCTGCTGCCATCTCAAACTTCCATATATCAGCGACCTCCCATCCTGCCCTTCTACGCTCTCCATCTAACATTGCAGCTTCGCATTCTCGATATCCAATTCTCGATACTCAGAACTTCCACCACCGATCAACATGCTTCTCCGCGCTCATGGTCTCCGCGCCCGCGCCCACTCTGATCACTCTGAATCCACCGACAGCCAATTCGCCTCCGAGATGAACCAGGACATGCTCCGTGTACGCTATCCAATCCAGCAACTCCCCAACGCACGACTAACATCCATCTACACAGGTGTACGAGAACTGCTCTTACGACGAGGTGCTCGAGGGGAAGAGGATGACCTATTCCTCGACCTGGGTCCGCGCGGCGCTCGCTCATTGCGCCAAGGAGCAGATCTCCGCCCACTGCCTCCCGCAGAACCCCAAGGAGTTGATCGGGTAGAACTTCTTCTCCCTCCCCCTTCCGCTCAACACGATGCTAACCCGTGCTACAGGTTCATGCGCGCTGTCGGCTGGGAAGTGTCCGACCCGGACCTCTTCCGCGTCCTGGGCACGAAACTCCTCACCTGGACTCAACGCTGGATCACCAACAAGACCCTCTCGCCGGCGATGATTGAGACGAAGAAAGACCCCAAGCAAATGCGCGCGGCGGACTGGGCGGCTGTCTGGGTAAGCTATTCGCGTCTATTATCATCCTTTCCCATCGTCCACACCCAAGCTAAACCCTTGCCTCTTACCCCAGGCCCCGCACACCGCCGCTTGGGCCGACACGACCGTCCACTTCATCATCGGCAAGACCTCCACGGCGCCGCCCCAAGCCACCAAATACTCTGCGCCGCGAGAGCCGGTCCAGCGTCTCTATCAGCCTCTCGACGCCTTGGTTCAGTCCGCCGCAAAGTGGCTCGAGTGCTACGGCGCGGACCATACCACGAACGAGGTCGACGTCGGCGGTGAGGAGTCTGAAGCGCGCGCATCTATCGCCGTCGAGGAGTCCGAGGTGGGAAGCATCGACGTGGGACCGGAGGAGGCCGAGGCGGAGGAGGCCGAGGAGGAGTCCGAAGTCTCAGAGCCGGCCGTCGAGGTCACTCCCATCGACCCCACCCCCTTCTTCGCCGCCGTGACCGCCAACCCCCACTGGGACGACTGGTATTTCGACGACGGCGACCATCCCGCCCTCACCTCCGCCGAGCGCTCCGACTTCGTCCTCGCCAAGGCCCATCCGCTGTTTAAGGAGTGGTACAAGGCTTCGATCCAGGCCGGCATCGACGCCGCGACCGAGGCAGCGTGGAAGACGAAGATGAAGAAGGACGAGGTCAAGATGAGGACGCGGAAGGCCGAGGAGATTCTGGCGTGGAAGCAGGGCGTTCCGGCGGCCGGGAAGGGGGTGAAGTCGGGGGCGCAGACCAAGACGGCGGCGCAGATGTTGAAGAAGAAGATGAAGGGGGTTCCCGTCGTCAAGAAGCGGGTGACGTTCCCCCCCTCTCCGCCTTCGTCCGTCGACCGCGGTCGCACGTCGAAGCGCTCCCCGGGTGCGAGCAAGATTGGCGGCGGTGGTGGAGGTGGTGTGCGCCGCGGCGGGGAGCCCACTTGGGTCGAGGTCTAAGGCGCTGCCAGATGGAAGATGGAAGACGGGAGGGATAGTTCCTTGAGCGGAACGACGACGCGGCTGGGATCTGTGCTCATGATGCATGATGCATGCACTGGTGCGAATCTGACCTTGTGCAGTGCGGACGAGAACGGAGGACATGTCCTTATGACGACGTGCGCAAGACATCCATAAACCACGGAAAAACTCCCACACGCCTTCTCCATTCTCTCGTACATTCATTCTCGTGTCTCCTTCGTTGTCGTTTCCTCGCGACTCGAGCGCAATTTTTGTGCTGCGACTTGATACACTCTCATGTTCCGGTGCTCCTGAGGCTTCAACGATCTATTCATCCTGAGCAGAGCTGGATTGATGGATTGACAAGAGTCCGGATTGCTGGATTGGTGGGTCCGATGCTCGATGGGAGGAGGATTGACCGATTGATTGAATACTGACTGGATCATTTCAATGATTTTAGAACCCTCATGTTCCGACTCATGTTCCTTTCATCCGTCACCAATTCTTCCATCCATCTATACTAACCCATGTTCACTTCTTCAAGCTATGCCCATCAATCCATTCATCTATGCTCCGTCCATCCCTGACCTTCCGATTGAAGTCATTGCACCGGTGCAATCCCATCTATGAAAATGATGGATTCATGAACTGACCAACCCCGCCGATGGATGGATGGATGGTTCACCAGCCTTGTCCGCATCAAAGCCCCAACCCTCCCGTTCAGTCCGATGGCGCAGGAGAAAGTTCGAGGACGCGAAGATCGGAGATCGAGATCGAGATCCCTACCACCCAGCACCAGCAGCGCAACGGCCCAGCTGGAGACCGGCCGGCCCGCTGTCTCCGAAGGAAATGCAAGCACGGCGATCGGACCGGCGCACGGAGGCGAAAAGCAGGAGCGCACAGAGTGCCTTCCGTGGAAAAGAAATTCGACGACGGCGAAGTTTGGCGGAGGGTGGGTAGGGATCAAGCAGTGTCTGGCCGAGACGAGGCGAAGGCCAGCGTTGCAGAGAAAAATCCGCGGATGGAGATGCACGAGGAAGGAAGGATCGGGCGCGCGGAATGCGGCACGGGGAATGGACGGACTGTGCAAAGAATGGCGGCATATGAACCAAATCCGCGTGGGACAGGACAGGTGGGTGAGGCTCACCTCCGTGCTCCTCCGCCATCAGCAAGCGCTTCTTGGCCTGCCAGCGGCGACGAAAAGAAGCCCGCCGCAGCGGCAGCATCTGCCAGCAGCAATCAATTTATCGAACCTGCAGCACGGCGATCTTCTTTTCTCCAGCTCCAGCACGCAACATTATTAACATGGCCCGGAGCGAAGCCCTCATCTTCGGGAGAAGCCTGTCGCTGGCCGATTGAAAGCACCGATTTCGACGTCGAGCAAGCTCTCCTCCAGAAGGTGGCTTGACCGGCCAAGGTCCGTCACGTTACATTCGAAGAAAGAACAACAGCGGCCTGTGTCTTGGCCGTCCGCCGCCGCCGCGGCTGCTGCTGTTGGCGTCGGAGCAAAAAAGGCTGAACGTTTGACCGCCGGCAAGTGAGTGAGTGCTCTCGTAAGGGTGATGAGCCCTGAGCACCGATTTCTTGGAGACCAGAATTCAGCTATCCAGCGTGACCATTTGGAGTCGAAATTTCATCACCCAGATGCGCGACCAGAGCCCGCGAGACTTGGACTTTCTTCCGGAGAAAATTGGACAGTCAGCACAGGTTTTCCTCCCGACGACGAGGTTATCCACTTTCTTGAAATGACCTTCCACGACGAGTTCGAGCCGGTTGGGATTTCGCCCCTCTGAATCTCAGCCTTGTGAAATGCGAACTCCATCTTGTGACCGCCGGAGCCACTGGGAACTCTCTGTCTTATAACCGCCGGAGCCCCTCTGAATTTCTGCTGCCGTGACTTTTCCCGCCCGAACGGAGTGCCGCTGCTCTTCAGCTGGTCAAGACGCCAGAATAGACAGACGTTGGAGCAGACCACAGCCTGCCTGCCCTTGGAAGGAAGCAAGCACTTGACGGTCCTTCATTCCGCCTTCTCCTGGAATTTGAAGCGATCCGGTAGGTGTCGTGAACGACTCGACTCTACAGTCGCGGCCGCAAGATCTGGCCTGACCCCTTCAGCTGGAAGTTCAGCAGATGAAGCTTGGCCGTGACCGCAACAACGCAGAGAGGCAGGGTGCAGCGCCGCGAACGGCGGTGCAGACCCCGTTCGTGCATCCAGCCAATTGATCCATGTTCGTTGTTCAAAGGTTGCGAGAGCGGCTTGGGTTGAAAAGCTCCTTGTAGCATTCATTGAATCGGTAGTCGTATAAGTCTTTTGAAGCCCCGGCCGTACTCTATTTTTTTGCGGCCCAAGACGCATATATTTTTTCAAGCACGGGCCGCATAACCCTTTTGCGGCCCAGGCTGCATAAGATTTTCCAGACCTGGGCCGCATAACTCTTTTGCAGCCCGGGATGCATAATTCTTTTGGAGCCCAGTGAATGCACCGGCCATTATGTGCCCTTAGATAAATAGACTGCGTAAGATGGACCGAGAGCGGCGCCGTATGCCTTCCGGACTGCCTGTTTCAGGAAGCCGGCATGTATAACAACCGGTCCTCGATTTCTAGGCGGTAGCATTCAGAATCTCCAATGCACCTGAGACTGTATTACATCAGCGTTATGAAGTGAGCTCTATCAGATTGACTGGTATTCGCGTCCGACAATGGAACGAACCATCTTTCCGGCTGTCAGGTGACCTTGGTCTGCGGATCCAGAAGCGACCTATTTCGCAACGCTGGAAGACTGGTATCTAGTGAAGAAGGAGCATGGAGGCGAAGGGACGTCGGGCCTTTCCGCCACGCGACTGCAGTCGCAGGCAGAATCGCCTGACAGTCATGCATTGAGGTGTGATCAGGTAGTCGATCCTGTTCGCAGCCACTCAGCTTACCACCACCTATAGTACACCCTCGCAAATCCCACATCCCTCGAGCGTGGTCGCTACCCGCACCCTGCGAATCACATCGCCATGGCTCGCTTCCGCGGCCATGCCCCGCCGGCATGCGATCGAATCAATGGTGGAATTGCGAAAGACCCGGCACCTCGAACCGAAGGCGAAACTGCGAAGGACCCGGCACCTCGTCACGTACAACTTCGGCGCCTTCTGGACAACGATACCCCAGAGGTCACGGAAATGGAGGCAGGCAACGCGACAGACGGTGAAGCCGACGAAACGCTGGTGCGCGCTCGAAGCAATGCTGGAAGCTCTGGCAAGGAACCGCTAGAAGTGTTGCGCGCTTGGTGGTGGGAGAATGTGAAGAAGGTGGACACAGCGGATATCTACTGGCCTTCCAGCACCATCATTGGGGAGCTATCGGACGAGGAGGCGCACGCGCTGGAGACTCGTGCGGATGCGACGCTCAAGGCAAACTGGCGGAGGGCACTCAAATATCTTGCCAGAGCAATGCGATGGAAGCAGTACCCAACATTGCAGATGTATGTGCTGTTTGGGAAGGAAATGTGCGGGAGCCGCAAGTTCATGGACGGAGTTCGGAAGCTCGTGACGCTGGCTGGGTCGCGCAGGAAAGCGCTGCGGGCGCTGAAGGATGCGCAGCGTCTGAGGACCTCCGGACAGGTCTCGCATCAAAAGGTCAGTTCGAGCGCGGAGTGGTCGGCGTATGATACAGACGTGGCAGAAGCAGCATTGCAGAAGAACGCGGATCAAGGGCGAGTTCGGGATGGACTTCACAGCAACAGTCAAGAGGACGAGGAAAGCGACATTGAAGAGAACGACAGTCAAGCGGGAGAGGATAAGGATGGAGACGAAACCCGAGACGAAGACCGCGGCGAAGGCGATGGCCTCCAGGAAGTCCAAGAGTCGCATCGAGCAGGTCTCCAACAACCCGTCCAGAGCAAGGATCGATCCCAGCTTCGAGCAGGCCAACCTTCTGAACCGACGAGGCCGTCCTTTGCATACAGGAAGAGACGGACATCGCTCGATCGCGAATCACACTCTCAGGACCACAATTTCCATGCATCATCGGCTGGAAGTCAAGACGACGTCCCAGACGATATGTCCGAAAGGTCGCCCGAGGTTGGTCGAGGTCACAACGGAGACTCGTACGACGACGCCCGTTCAGAAGTGTCATGTTCAGACAGTCTGTTCATGTCCATGGATGATTCGAGGTTGAGCGACTGTCCACGTGACGCGATCTGGACGGAGACGGTCCGCCGCGACGCGGGGCGCAACTTCACGATGCTTCCCACTGCCACTTCCACACCAGCAACCAACAACACCACTCACCACTTCGCTTTCGGCGCTCCCAGCCCAAGTTCCGCCCGAGCTTCACTGCCAGTCGTGAGTCTGTTCCATCGAGAGACGACAATCAATGCCTGGCTCGACTAACTTCTTGGCTTAGATCGGCACTCCCAGAATCGCGGCTGCGAAACCACACCACCCCATCACCCACAGCGACATGCACAAGCGTCTCAAGCGCGAGATGCCACCGGAACCCTCCGACGATGAAAGCCTCACCAAGCGACGCCACATGCTCAGCATCCTCGGTCGTTCGGACACTCTTACGCCGCCGATCGACCCGCAGCACGAAGATGCACTCGAGAACTGGCTCCGCGCCGTGTGCGGAGGAGATGGAAGCGAAGAAGATGGGTTGCAGATCACGCAGCGGCGCGTCGACGATACCAATCCACTGCCCCGAGGCGATCGAACATGTGTCCTATACACAGATGAAGGCGGAAAGAGCGTGGCATGTGCATACATCGAGAATCGGAGCGGGATGCCAGCGTGCAAGGTGTATGTCGCGGACAAGACAGCCATCGATGTGGACGCCATCAAGCGACATCTGCGCCGCGAGCACGAGGATTGCGATTCAATCCAGGAGCTCGACTTCACACTGGCGGCCACGGACTCGACCTACTATCCACTTGTTGTGGTCGCAACGTGTGTCTGCCTAAATCTTCCACTTCCACTTCCGAACAGTGTTATCGCACATCCACCCATCTGGTCACACGCTATGACCACTTTGCTTTCTGGGTCCAACGCAAAAGACGACAGAACAGACACACACGCTGCGCTTGCGACCGTCGACGACTTGCTCTTTTCTACTGCGACTCTCATCTCCAAGATACCCGAGCCGAACAAGGTCAAGGCGTCAGGTCGTCTTACTACGATGGGCATGGGACATTTGTCTCAATCTCACAGACAGCGCGAGTTGTACTGCGACGCTCTGGAAACATGGACAACTCTCGCCACGGGCCTCCTTGCCGATGCCACGCTCATTGGTTTCCTCGTTTCCATGGCCCTGGACCGCCTTGGCTGCCCAAAGGATCGATCAGACGACGACGTCCACATTCAAGAAGCGATCGAATCCTACGAAGCGTCTCTCGCTGCGCAGAGAAAACTGCCGTCAACTCAATTCACTCGATCCGAGGTTGCCAGACTGGAGAAACAGCTGGAAGCTTTCCGACGCAACAGGGCTGAGCCTCAAAACGACCGTCTCGAGCTGGTCCAGCAGCATATGCGCTACCTGGCCGGATTCATTTCTACACGACGCACCGAGTACGAGATGGATGGAAGATTGTTGGTCGAGTCGGCTTGAGCGAACACAGGTCTGAGGGAAGGTTTCTTGCTGGATTGTACGATAGTGGACTTTGTACGATAGAAATCCACGGCAGGGAAAGCGACAGGTTGCTGTTTTCGAGACAAGAATCATCATCGTTCCGCTCGAATCTCGCCGCTGCGGCAATCTTGTCATAGGTGTTCCTTGAATGGCACTCGATGTACCGCGCCATCCTTCGTAGGGATTGAAACGTAGCATCGGAACTGACCGAGGCCGTACAAGAGCGTGAGCAGGATCAAGGCAGATGGCATGAAGGTGTACGTGTTCTCGTACGCGAACGAGTAGGTGGTGATGTTTGCGTGTCCGCCCTTGGCCGTGCTGACGCGCGTGATCCCGATCAGGAACTGTGAAGCCGCGACCAAGGCCGACATCCTGGTCGCGCTGCTGATGGTAGATGGGAGCCTAGCTGGCCGTGGACGGGGAACCGGTCCCATGCCCAATACAGCACCCGTGCTCGCCCACAAGTTCGAGATGCCGCCTATTATCGTCAACAGGTGCTAGAGCAGCGTCTCGAAGCTGCCGAAGAGAGTCCCTACGAGCTTGCCCCTAGGCTGTGAACGCATCGCCGTCGCCTTCGGCTTCTTCGCCACTAGCAACCCTGGCCGCTACTCGCTTGACCTCGTGCCGAGAGCTCGCCACGATGATTGTCCCAGGTGCGTTGATTGTGAAATGTCCAAGCAAGTTGTTCCTTTCAGCACAAAGGCGGAAGATTTGAGCTTCGACTAGCATACTTATTGTTGTTTTTGTTTGTTTATTCCATTTACGTCCTTTCGGAGTCCAAGACTATGTAGGACGGCTTTGCCCTAAAGGCAAAGCATTAGATCTAGTTACAATCAGATTCTTCGGTATTCTTCGACCTTAGGGGAAACCCCGTGCCTAAGGCATCGTACGATGCCAAAGGACTTTATTGTTTGTTTGTTTGTTTGTTCCATTTACGTCCTATAGGAGTCTATGACTATGTAGGACGGCTGTCTCGCAACAGCAGTCTATCTATATACAATCGTTGTTCTCTCGTATCTCTTGACCTTAGGGAAAGACCCGTGCCTAGGGTAGTAGCGCCAAAGGACTTTAAAAACAACGCAAGACAAAGGAAATTAAACGAGTGTTGCAGCCCAAGGCTGTAGAGTTTTCGCGCCAAGCTTTTTATAGAATTTTCAGCGGATCCTTCCGCTTCGTACGTACGCTACGAATTCGAAAGAGAGAAAGAGAGAGAGGAAATGTATTGTAGTATAAAAGCAAAAGTAGCTATCTAACTCGCTATCTTCTCTTATCCTTAATATGTCTTTATAGTATTATAGTAGTAGTTCTATCTATAACAACGTAGGTTGATCGTAGAGTTATAGTTCCACTATATTCTAGCTCTTTAAAGTGTACTTATCCGTCGTATAGAGGACCCGAATCTCTATAAGGAAAGAGGTACGGTTCGGTTCGGATTTCGAGGAGATACGCGTATAGGATAGAGTGGACTACCTCTTCTTCTTCTTCTTCTTCTACTTCTTATTCGTAGCGTAGAGAGCTATTCGTTCGAATCGTACTATCGTTCTATAGCTTATATTTCGAGGCGGATTTCGAGAAGGATTTTAGCGGATTCGAGAGGTTTTCGAGGAGGTTTCTTCTAGACTATCTTAGTTTCCCTTCTAAAGAAGGTACTTACGACGGCCACCGCGTAAAGGTATAGTCTATTCGGCCGTCGACTAGTATACTTAGAGAACGCTAGAGACTAAACCTCTAGTAAAGTAAAGAAGATATTAGGCGAAGCCTTTAGATTACTATTAGCCCGCCCTTATTCCTATAAAGCTTACTTAGTAGCTTACTAATTATCGAAGTAATAAGGGGCTTTACTAAACACCGTGCGGTTAAATTCTAAACACCGTACGGTTAAATTCTAAATACTATTCGATGCCTTAGGCATTATCGATATTAATAAGCGTCGACTTTATTTAATAAGCGCTAGTATCGTTTTCAATAGCGTTAGCCTTATTTAATAGGCGTCGGCGATAGATACGATAGTATATATATTACGGTATAGCGGATAACGAATATATTATAAGGGACTCGTTTAATTAACTACTAACTAGCTAACTAGCTACCCCCCCCTCCCCCTATACCGTCCTTTCTTCTTCCCCTCGAGTCCGCCTACTACCGCTACCGCTAGCGATACCGACGCCTATTAAACCGATGCTAGTACCTATTAAATAAGCTTAACGCCTATTAAAGAAGGCCAACGCCTATTAAATTAAATAAGGACACCTACCTCGCTAGCTACCTACCGTATACGACGGCGTAGATAATAGACCGCCTAGGTATATCTCTAACCCGCGTAAACGACTCGTACGGATACTAGAAACGCCGAATCTAGTGTTAAACGATTAGCTAATAAGAGGGCTAAGAACTCCTTAAACATTTATCGCTATAAACGCCTTAAACGTATTACGTTATTAGGCCGGTCTATATAGGCGACTTTAAGGGTATACTCGTCGTCGTCGATATATCGGTAGGAGTTAGGGACCTCGTACTACGTAGTAGGCCTAGTATTAGTTACTATATAGCTAGCGACCGTCTCTAGTATATACTCTATACGATCTATACGCGTATTATCTAGTACTAGCGCTATAGCTAATATTACCGTATACGATACCGCCTCGATAGTATTCTAGTAGACGTTACTAGGGCTATAGTATCGAATAGTATATAGTTTATTCTATTTACGGCACGAGTACGCCTTACTATAATGCTTGCCCCTACTCGCTTTATAGCTACACTTACTATTAGTGTTACTCTACGATAGTTAACTCTATAAGGGCTAACTCCGTAATAGCCTACTCTACGAGGGCTAACTCTACGAGGGCTAACTCTACGAGGGCTAACTCTACGAGGGCTAACTCTACGAGGGCTAACTCTACGAGGGCTAACTCCGTAATAGCCTACTCTACGATAGCTAACCTTATCGACTATAAGCGAGTATCTATACTAGTATTACTAGCTAGCTACTACGGCGGCGGAGTGTTATATTATCTACGTTACTATCGACTATATTGTTACCGCCCTTAGCGCTCTACTCTTGCCGCTCTTACTACTCTTACTACTCTTAGCGAGTGCGTACGATAGTTACTACTTTAATATACTCTACCTATCGAGGCTCGCGTCTCGTACCGCTAGCTCTAGTATTAGTAGCGTAGCTTCGCACTATAGCTACTTACCTTTTACGTTAGCGCGGAAGAGGTAGAAGTATACGCTTATATATACGTATCTTAAGTACGGCCTTTCGCTAGCGACGCTCGTATAAGGCCTATCTCCGGCAGCGTATATCGTCGTCGTTATCGTCGCTTAATAAGGATAGTTTATCGTCCGATAAAGGGAGGTTAGCGTCTTTAGGCGGCGGTAGTAAGTTATACCGTAGGTTGTCGTAGTCGTTATCGTTGTCGAATGTACTAGGTAACCGAGCCCTCTTAATTCTACGGTCGCGACGCTTCCGGGTAATAGTACCTCCTAGTATAAGGTAGTGCTAGTCGAAGTCGTTAGGCTCGAGTATCTTAACGTCGCCGCCCTTAATCCCTTTACGCTGTTTATGCGAACATAGTACGCCTAGGGTAGCCCTAGTATAACTAGTGCATATAGTAAACACGTATTCCTCGTCCTTCGCCGCTTCCTTTAGCTTAGCCTCTATCTTCTACCGTTTAGCTAGTGCTAGCTTTAATCCCTTCGTAGAAATATACTACATAACGTAATTAAAGTAGGGCATATTGCGGAAGGTAGTCTACGTCGTATTAATAGCGCGCGACTTAGCTACCTTATATCGCGAGATCGCCGACTCGAAGTATAGAGTTATCTTACGGAACAACGTAAGGATATCGCTCTTGGATAATCCAAGCTAGCCTTTAAGGCTAGCGTGTCTACTCTCGCCGGGTAATAAGGACGTAAGACTATATACGAGGATCCTATTCGTCTATACCTTAACGTAGAGCTCTTTATACTTATCGAGCTACTACTTATTAAGGTACCTTACGAGGTCCTTCTATGCCTTAATAGTATCGGCTAGTAGAGCGGTCGTAGTAGTGCGATTCGGGCTACTTCTAATGTTCGGCACTATAACGTCGCCGTTATTATCTTCGTCTTTATTATCCTCGTCCTTATCTTCGCTATTATCGCTCGGGGATAGCCGTTCGGAGCGCTCGACTAGAGCTTATAGAGCGGACTCGTATTCCGCTTCGGTCGAGGCATTAATAATCTTACGGTAGAAGCCTATAAACTCCTACGCTTTATCGCTAAGTAGGAACTTAGTACTATAGCCCTTAGGTTAGACGCGGCCTAGCTTATTGCTAGCTATAGCCTCGACATCGGTATTTATATGCTATATGTAGAGGATATAATAGCACCGTATTAGTTCTATACTCTTATCGATTACCTTAATTATTATACGGTCGCGGTCGTAAATAAGCACCGAGGGTAGGTCTAGTTGTTTATTAAGAAAGAAGTCCTTAAGGGCTATAAACGCCTATACGTAGTCTTTCTCCTTCTTACCGGCTATAAGATAGTATACGAGAGGGACCGTAACGCCGATACGTGTTACCTAGTAGAAGTAGAGTAATAGTAGGCCGTACTAGTTAGTGCTATACGTATAGTCCGCGATTAGGATGTTGCTATTCTCTCGGTAGACATTAATAAGGTCTAGATGTACGAAGAAGACTCGCTTTAAACGCCTAGTCGTCCGGTTAAAGTCCTAATAAGCCGGAAAGCCCTCCTCCGTAAGTAGCTTTATTATAGCGTCGCCTAGCGTTATTAACTCTAGTTTAAGTAGTCGGATGCGCGCGAATTCATTGTATATATCTTTAAGTACTAGCCTCGGCTAGCTAGGCTCGTAGAACTAAGCGATCGCTATTAAACGAGCGACCTATAGCGATAATCCGGATCTATAAGTAGCCTTAAGGAAGACTCTAATCGCGTCGCGCTCGCGAGCTCGCTACTAGTATATTACGAGACCGATAGCGTCGACTCCAGGATAATTGTGCACTCTATTAGACTTACTATACGTCGCTTTCCAGGCTTAAGGATCCTTAGGATCGATAGTAGAGAGGTTAAGGGTAAAAGGGCATATAGTCTTCTTCGATCCGCGCTTACGAGTAGGGTCGGTAGCTAGCTTACTACCCTTGGCCTTCGTATACTTAATATAGTACCTACGAAGGAGCCCTCGGCCGTTGTATACTCTACTACCGTCCTTCCTAATCTCGTAGCCGTAGAGTAGACCGTAATTATATAAGGCGGTAAGGTAGGCGACGAGGTCGGGGTATATAATCCGGTCGTTAATTACGGGAATTAGGTAGTAGCTAGCGGTCGATATACTACTACGGAGCCTAGGATTATAGCTATCGAGTAGGGTATCCGCGTCTTCCTTATCTTACTACTTATCTTGCTCGTCTTACTGCTCGTCTTACTACTTATCTTACTCGTCTTACTACTCGTCTTTATTCGTAAAAAGGTTGTTAAGTCTATTGTCTAGCTCCTAGTCGTGTTCGCTTATTAGACCGCCGCTATACTAGGCTAGATCGCTAACGGGAGCTATAGTTAAACTAGTAGATTAAACTAGTAGATTGAACTAGTAGATTAAACTAGTAGATTAAACTAGTAGATTGAAACGATAGCTCTTAAGGAATAGAATAAGGACTCGAGGAAATCGCTAGGGGAGCGCGTTAACCGTGGGATTTTCGGGCTATAGAGCCTACTACTACTATAGCCGCCAGCGGCTATTCTAAGTAACATCGTTAGCTCGAATTGGAAGTCGTAGTTCTATAATCGATAGAGTTCTACGTGTTGTCGAAGGAGGTAGTAGAGTAGGTATAACAAAAATATTTATCTACGCTCGGGGATCGCTCCGACGCTAGACTATATATAGCCGACGCTAATTAATACTAAGCCGACGCCGTTTAATCTAATCAATTTTGATTAGCGCCGGCATCGCTAATTAGCTTTATACATCTAGAAGCGGATCCGGAAAACTCTAATACTCTTAGCGCTAACCTTACGCGTTACTAACTTAATATATTAATTTAATTAAAACGAAGATAGTTGTACGGTAGCTAATACGATCTATTTATTATTATTATTATTATCTAAAACAAAGCTAATTAACGTACGGCTTATTATATACTATATACTAGTTACACCGACCGAACCTACTAGCGCTCTACGTCTTATATAGGAAGGTCTCTCGACCCTCCGTATAATCGCGACGGTAGCGCTAGTAGGCCGGTTTCTTTACCGCGCTATATTTATCTATACGGCTAGTACCGCTCTACTTCTACTAGGTAGCTAGAGCTAATAATACCTACTCCGCCTCCGTCTTACTAAAAGGCCCGCCCTCTACCCGCCGAAGCTCTACCTTATTAGGTTAGCCGCGGCTACCCTTCTTCTTATCCTTCTTCTTATTCTTCGCCGTACTTAGCCTAGCGATACCTACTAACCTACCGATACCGATACCGACTAACCTACCGACTACCGATCCCTTCTTAACCTTTACCCCGGCTAACGCCTCTCCCTCCTCCTTCTTCTCCTCCCCTACGTTCCCTCCTATTCTCTCTATAATCTCTTAGCCTATAGGTAGTAGCTCGTATCCGTCCTCGGAGCCGTCCTCTTCGGTAATAGGTTAAGGAGAGGGTTAGCGGGCGGGTAGTAGTAGTAGCCTAAAGTTATAGAGGGCGGCGGCGGGAGTAGGAGCGGCCGGAGGTAGCATACTAGCGAGGAAGCGAGGGTTAGCTATAAGGGCTAGGATATTACGGCGGTAGTTAGCGGCGAGGCGGGCGGCGTAGAGATTAAGGTAGCGGTAGAGGCGAGTACGCTTATTACGAGTACCGGAGGTGTTAGTATCGCGGACGGAGGAGGTAAAGGCGCGGAGCGCCTAGATTACCGGTACGTAAGATATAATAGCGGCGCTAGCGGAGGTAGTAATGTAGACGACAAGTAGGGAAAAAAAAAACAATTAGTAGGCCTTAGTGTTCTTCGAAAAGGGAGAAAAAAAAACTTCCGAGGGCCTTATAACTACTACTACTACTATAGTCGTATAAGCTATTACTAAAGAAAGAAGGAAAAGAGAAGACGAAGGGTTAAGGGAGTCGTCTAATATATATATGCCGGTAACTTACAAACTAACAATAGGAAGAAAAACACAATACTAAGGAAGGCATAACGCTAATAAAGTAAAGCCGGCGCTAATTAAATGCAGCTAACGCTTATTAATTAGCGAGTGCATTAGGCGAGTATACGACGATAATAGCTAGGAATTACCCTTAGGACGCTCGGAGTAAAGTATAGCGACAATATAAGTGAAGCTAGCGCTTATTAAATAGTGCTAACGCTTATTAAACGAGGCTAACTCTTATTAAACGAGGCTAACTCTTATTAATTGCTTCTAGCTACTACGAGCGCGACGGTAGCTATAGCGATAGCGATAGCGATAACGACACTAGCCTACGAATGCTATATATCGAATAGTCGTATACTAGCTACTAGTCGAACGACTCCCTCTATTACTACCGCGTAGATCCACCGAAGCCGGCGCTTATTAAATGCCGCTAGCGCTTATAAATTAAGGCCGACGCCTATTAATTACGCGGTTAGTAGCTAGTAGCACCGTTTCGCTAAACGCTAAATATACGATTACCGTAATAAAACGCTCGCTTACTAATTACCTATAACAATTGTATAGTTAGCTAACTTCCGGCATTACTAGTCGGTTTTAACAGCTTTTAACACTACACTACTACTACAACTACCACGACTACCGCACTACTCTACTAACCTATACGTAGGCGCCTACGTAGGCTAGTCTTGAAATACGGACTAAGGAGTCTAACATTACTAGGTTACCGGCATCGAACGCCGCTCTACTAGTACGGCTTAATCCCTCGCTTTATCCTTCGCTCTATCCTTCGCCTACCTACGGCTATTATAGCTCGTCCGACATATTTATTATTATCTATCGGCCGCTCTACCGCGCTACCGAGTATCGCGACCGTCTAGTTACTATAAGAGTATAGCGTTAGTTACTATAAGAGCATAGCGTTAGTTACTATAAGGGTATAGCGTTAGTTACTATAAGAGCATAGCGTTAGATACTCGCATTACGGCGGACAACCCCTATACATCCCCCGTCCGTCGACTACTACCTCTACTACTACTACTACCCCCCTCCCCCTATATACCGTACCTCCTTGCCCGGAGCTTTCCCGAAGGCTATATGTATACTAGGAGGAACTACTTAATTATCCAATTACAGCCTTATAATTGCTGTCCTTCGTAGTTAAGTAGTTTGTCTCTCTAATCCCTATTCCACTTCCTTCGAAGGATAAACAACCAAACGAAATCACATCGCTCTAAGCTAGCCTAATGCAGACAAAACACATTATATCTAATTTTACACGCATATTATTCATTCCACGGTCCTCTGTTCAACTCTAAGAATTCGGCTAACTGCTTATAGCCTTGTAACTATTATCTTTTTGCCCTTTTAATGCTTATAAGGCTGTGAGCGCTCTCGTATCGTTTAGGACGTAAGGTTGATATATCGTCGTCGACGACGTTGTTTAGCTAATTAGCGATGCCGACGCTAATTAAATAAAGCCGGCGCTTATCAAATAAAGTCGACGCTTATTAATATCGATAATGCCTAAGGCATCGCACGGTGTTTAGAATTTAACCGTACGGTGTTTAGAATTTAACCGCACGGTGTTTAGCACTTCCTAGTAATAAGCCGTAGAATCGCGCTATAGACCGGCGAGAGTCGTTTACTAGACATTAATAGACACTTCTTCTACTAGCTTAAGCTAAACCTCTAATAGCAAAGCGTAGAGACTTTAAAACTCGAGTAGGAAAGCTACGAGTTCCTCGTGCTATATAGTTCTCTATTAAAACCGAGCTCTCTCTCTAGTAGCGACTTAAGAACCGTCTATAGGACGTATTTTAATCTTATAGTTCTATTTCCCAACTCTACTTAACACTTAGATTAGTAGGTTCTATAGCGGCTACTTTCTACTAATATATCTAGTATCTTTCTATAGGGAGCTACTAAAGTTAGTATCGGAGTAGTATAGGACGTTAAAGATAATTATAAGTCCCTTTAAGTATACGTAGAGGGAGAGGTCGTATTAGTATTATACTTCTAGCCGTTTCTCGGCGTAATCGATATAACTATTATAGAAATACGGCTACGTGCCTATCTTACTATCGTAAATCCTCCTATTATCGTTATATACTAATAAGAAGTTATACGCGCTCTATATAGAAGCGGTCTAGTAGAGGAATTTACTGCCGTAGTAGCTATACTAGTATTACTTAATTTCGGAGAAGAGGGTAGCTAAATATATATTACGATCCTATATAGCTCGTAGCTAGGAAAAGGTTCTATAGTAATAATAACGCTATAGTAAAAAGGCTCGGGTATCTTACGAGCTAGTAAGTCTTCGTAGTAGTTAAGTTTATATTAGATATAGTCGAAGAATAGTATTAGTACGATTAGCCTTATTAAGAGATATACTTCGAGGTACTTAAACGCCTAGATACTTATCGAAGTTATAGTCCGTATTAGTACCTACTCGAGGAACTCGATAAAGCTTAGTAGTCTTATATCTAATACTTTAACTATATAGCTAGTTAGTCTATAGTAATATAAGGTATTATATCTATAGTAGGCGCCGACCGATCTACTTAGCTAGCTTCTCTCGGTCGAGCCTCTAGGGCACCTTATAGCGAAGAATATAGGTAGTAATTAGACGACCTATAGGATAGCGTAATACCTAACCTTCGCCTCGCTATTCCCTACGAGGCTAGTCTAAAATAAAAATAGGTCTCTAGGTTTACGGGACTTAGACTAGGCTAATACTTTTTCCTTATAGTTCTAAGGTAATTAGAGATAGAATATTTAGAGTCTCTCGTCGTATTAATAGCGGATATAGACCTCTCGGGTACTAGTAAGAATTATACTATTATCGGTAGGCTATAGATATAAAGTATCGATTAGGATTCCGAAAAGAGCCGTATTTAGGTATAGTTCCTAATAGACTTTATCGATACCTCGGAGTTATAAGGCTTATATTAGCTATAATAGCGTTAAAGGCTATTAATAGCATCGATAGCGTTATAAATTTCGGACGCGAATATACTTATAGCGGAGCTTATTATAGATAACTAGGACCTTATATTTAGCGGGTAAGATCCTTATATTTAGTAGGTGCTACCTTAGGTATAAACAGTTACTATACCTTATATTTACTAGTATTTATAGTATTCGAGGTATTCGTAGTATTATTATTATCGTATTATCGTCGTCGTATTATCGTTACTATAATAAGCGATATATTATCTCCTTCTAATATTACCGCCCTTTAGGCCTTACTAGCTCTACTAGCGCCCTTACTATCGCCGCCGCTAACATAGTAATATATGCGATTCCTCGAGGACGAGCTCTTAAATAGTAGTAGATATAATCTCGATAATCTCGCGGCTACTACGTAGGCTAAGGACGAGGATAAGGATACCGCGGCGGCGGAGCGTATATTAGAGGCGTCCTACGAAAGACTAAGTTAGCGGAGTTACGAGAATAATTATAAGGGTAATAGAACTACCGCTAGACGCGCTACTAGTAATAAGGATATTAGTAGTAGTAATAAGGAAGTTAAAGAGCCGGTTAATAAGATAATTAAGGACTACCGCCGCCGCTAAGGACGCCTAATAATAGCGTTATTTAGCGATATACTAGTACTCGATAATAGTCTTATCTTCTCGACGAAGGATAATTTAGATACGTATCTACTCGAGTATAGCCGTTAGTATAGCTACGAGATCTCTACGGATAGTAGAAGAAGGAAGAACGATACTAGTAACGTCTTTAAAACCCCCCTACGCTACTCTAAAGGTAAGCTAGATATATAGATAAAAGTACGCCGTATAAAGCTAGATAATAAGGGTATTACGAAGAAGCGTAATAAGGTATCGCGTTACGAAAATCTAAAACGCGAGTCTAGCGATTTTACGAGTCGCGGGTAAGGCTAGTAAGTCGCGTACGAGCCTAGCGAGTTATACCTAAGTTACTAGTAAGTTACTAGTAAGTCGGCCGAGTCTAGTAAGTCGCGTAAGTCGACTATAAGGTAACTATAAGGCCGGTCGCTCTTAATATATATATGTTAAGTTACTACCGAGTCGCGCGTTGTTCTTTATAGTTAATATACTTAACTATTATTTACGCTAACGACATCTACTAGTTATTCGTAGTATAACTACTTACTACGAGATATACCGAACGTTAACTAGATAGAATTACGTAGTCTTAACGTACTATCGTATTACTACTCTAGGCCGGCGGCGTCGACATATATACTATACTACCTACTAAACCTCTAGTCGTACCTTATACTCCTTAAAGTAGCAAGTCTAAATCCTTATCCTCTACTCGCGGCTATAATATAGCCCTCTATATCTTAAATTAGCATATCTATGTCCTAGTCTACTAGACGCGGGTATAATAGAGCTAACTTTACTACCTCGTCTTTATTATTATTATCGCTATCGCTACCGCTACCGCTAGGCTCGAAGTCTAACTCTTTATCTAACTCTTTACTATTATATAAACTATTGCCTTTGCCGACCTTCCTCTTTTTGCTACTATCCTTACTCTTACTATTACTATTCTATCTACCCTTATTAGCACTACGACTAGTGTCCCTATCGTTATTACCCCCTCTATCGCTACTATTACCGGTATCGCTACTAACGTCGAAGCTATTATTATCCTTATTCTCGCTAGTAGACGACTTAGTACTACTATCCGGCATCTCTTCCTTATTCTTCGTTCTATAGACGCTAAAGACACAACCTCTCGCTAAAGCCCTAATCTCGAGTAGCTTACCGCGGCTTAAAGTGTCGGTAAGTTTATAGAGGTAGGCTATTAAGTCGGCTATAAGGCTCCGGAGGTCGGCTTCGCTACTATAACTACTATATTCCACGATAGGTACGCGGACGTAGCGGCGTATAAAACGAATCGAATAAGTGTTCGTAACGGATATACTAACGCGCGGCTTAAGGGCTATAGTAGGTTAATAATAGGAAGTATTACATTCCTTAAATAGACGTACCTTTATTAAGGCTATACTTCTTTATAACTCCCGTAACAACACAATTTATATATACGCCGTCGAATATCTCTATACTAGTACTATCTATTACTATAATGTACTCGAAGTAGAGGCTATATCCGTATAGGCACTGCTTATACTATCTAGTCTCGATGTTATCGAAGCGGTTTACGGAGATCTAGCCGATTATAGTAGGTAGAGCGTTAACATTCGCGTAGACGTTTACTATCGCCTTAGACTTCTTACGTATATTAAAGTTATATTCGAAGGAGGCGCGGAGGTAATCGTTATTAATAAGCCTATTAAAAATAGGAGGTCGGTTCGAGGTGCTAATCTTACTTAAGTATTAGTCGGTATATACTACGCCTTAAGTTATAAACATAATTTTAGTGTTTACTAGAGGTGTTAGAGAAGCTATAATTATAGAAGGTAGTTCGTAAACTTACTATCGTCGTAAAGACTCTATCCGCTAGATATATCCGGGAATTAGAATAGTAGCTACCCTAGTAATGCTATACTAGAGGTAGAGGTAAACATAGTTTAAGCGAGTTCTAGGCGGTTAGTAGTACGAGGTTAGTCGTAGTGTTAAGGTTAATATAAGGCTTAGTGCGTTGCGCTATAATCGAGTAAAAAATAACCTATAGCTAAGCCGTGCATTTATATAAGCTATACTTAACTTTAGCTAGATATCTTTTTAGTACGTATTAGGCTTTTGAATTAGCGTTAATCTAGCGGTAAGTTACGAGTCTAGGACTAAGAAAGGCCCTTAACCCTAATATATCCTTATACGCTTCCTAGTCGTATTTACTTCCTCGTTAGCTATTATAGTTCGCTTACTACGTACTTTCGCCCTCGCTTCCCTAATCTATTACTTCTTATACTTATACATATCTAACGCTATATTAGCCTCCTAGTTCGTCTCTTATAAGAAGTTATAGGACTCGAAGTCGGCGGTATTATTAATATACCTCTCCCCTTCTAGTATATTCTCGTCGACTAGCATTATATAGATACTATAATATATCGATAGTAAGGAGTAGAACCGCCGCCCTTAGAGGATACTACGCGTTGCCGCCTTCCTTCGAGGCTTAATTATCGTTATACCGTAAATCCGATCTAGAAGACTATATATATCCTTAGGTTCGAAAAGCTCGACGAAG
>JALRMM010000326.1:0-41126 GCA_026122155.1 Zymoseptoria crescenta | reverse complement strand
CTAAATAGACCCCGATGCTGCCGAGTAGGTAGTTCTAGAGCGGACGGTCCGACGAGCGATCGGAAGGCTAACGGAAGAGCTTGTATAGTAGTGCACTTTGTAGGAGAAGTCGAAGTAAAGGGGGAACAAAGGGTAGAACGTTCTATAGCGAGACAAGGCGTTTAGTAAAGGACTATAGAAAAGGACGTATTAGGACGAGTTTAGGATATTAAGCTAAAGGAGGACAAGAAGGCTTTATATCGAGCTGTCCGGGTTTAACGACAAGTAGTAGATACTATATAGTACTAATACGAGTATGTGAATCCGACTATGCCTATAGACACTAGTTAACGCAAAACCGGCTAGATACTACGACTAAGGCAGCTAATGTAGACGTTATGTTGCCCACCGCGGAGTAAACGCTACATAGCGCTCGGTTATAGTCAAGCCGTAGGCGACTGCTAGTAAACTCGAACTATAGCGGTCGCTAGTAAAACGTCTACGTAGTAGGTTAACGGTAACTTAACGCCGAATTACTAAAGAGCGGTCGCTAGCAAAACGTCCACATGTTGAGTTAGTAGTAACTCAACGCTAAACCAGCGTATAGCTATAGCTATAAAATAAGAAGAAAAGAGCGACGAACTTATAGGAAATAAACTCGCATAATAAGGGCTTTACGACAGCATTTCGTAAATATTATAAGTAGAGAAGGAGTAGTTTTCCTGGACTTTGCGAGGCGCGAGCGAGGCGCGAGCGAGGCACTCGGGGACATGTGTTTTATGCGAGGCGCGTAAGGCGGGTAAGGCGAGCGAGGCGCTCGCTAGCCTCGCGTTTTGGATTTTCGTAACGAAGCGGTTTATACTAGAATCCTTCGTCCTTAAGAGTCTATATTACTCTCTAAACCGTAGTTATAGTTATAAGCTACTTACTACGCACCTTCCGCTATACGTTATAGATATTAGTAAGGATAATATTGTTATATTTACTGCCCTTAGGAAGAAACCTCCGCTTATACTAATATCGCACTTCCTTAGCTAATAGGCTAGCCTTCCGTAAGTCTATAAGGAAGTCGAGAAGGTCCTTACTACGAGTACGGCGACGATGCTAAGGTAGTCCTATAGCATTAGCGGTAGGGTAGTTATAATATAGCTTCTTTCTAAGACTAATCTTCTACTCGGTTAGCGACTCCTTATTAACTATAGACACTACTACCGATATAGAATAGCCTATCTTCTTAAACGACTTTATGCGTTAAGTGTTAATACTAGCCTCCTTCTACTTCTCCTTCCTTTACTTTATATAGTAGTTATTAGCGCCCTTAGAGCATATCTAGCGCTATAAGATATTAACGCCTCTATACTTAGACGGTCTATTAGGCTTAGAGATCTCGTAGCTATACCGTTTAGTATAGGTAATAAGATATTCGCTAGCCTTATGTTCCGTAGTAAAGAGCCTACTAATATCCGGTGTAGGTATCGCATTAAAATGCTCTATATTAGGCTGGTTTTGCCCTTCCAAAACCCTCGTTACTATATTAACTTCTCGTCTACTAGCGGCGTAATCTATTACCGTAACATTAACTTCTCGTCTACTAGCGGCGTAATCTATTACTACGACATTATCGACCGCTCCACCGCTATTACCTCTATTATTAGCCGCCTTATCGCTATTACTTCTACTATCGTTTTTACGCTAACTAAGACCTTTATAGATACTAGCTATACGCGTACGCTCCTTACGCTCCTTTAAAACCTCCTCTTTCTCCTACGGCTCTAGTATATCGAACTCCTCCTACGGTATATTACCGTTATCCTTATTATCCTTATTAAGAAGCGCTTACTCGTAGGTAGACGGCGGTACGGTAATAGCGGCGGTAATAGCTATAGCGGACGGAGCGGTAATAAGAGGAGGCATTAAAGAAAGACGGCGGTAATAGCGACGACAAGGGCAACAAACGACTAGATACAACACCAACAACACTATTAAATAGACGACTAGATACAACATGGCTGGATACCACACCCTCTGCACGTGACCGCGTCAAGCTTCAAATACGAAAATCTTAAGCTTCAAATATCACTGGGGGAGTCCCTCGCCCTCGACTGTCGGACTTGTAGGTGGAGAGACCAGAGGCCGAGGAGCTGAATAACAGGGCCGATGAAGACCAGAAATACCTCAAGCCACGACCAGTACCAGCCGCGACTCCAGTTGTTCCAGTCATCGTTATCGTCTCTGGGAAAGGTACATCCGCCAATGGCCGGGTAGAGGGTGATCGCAGCGAAGACGACAGAACCCAAAGTGAAGCAGACTTTGCGCACCATGCTATCCAATTCGAACGGCGGCAGGAGCAGGTACAAGCAGAAGCTGGAACATTCATTATTAGCCGTCTTGTGCCGGGAGGAGATGCGAGACTTCAAGTATCAACAGGGCGTACTTTACAGCCTGTCCGACCCAGACCACGGCGAACTGCGCAATGTCAAGCGACTGGCCAGCGCTCAGTGGATCGTCGCTAAATGGGAACCCAAACATCGCCGTAATCACCATGGCAAGGGAATAGGTGGCGACGAGCTGATCGATGAGCACCTTGCCTGGAGAGATGCCAGCCAGGTTTCCTCGGGATACGATGCGGCCAAATTGTGGTAGGAAGGATGCTGCGCTGAGCGCGATGAGCGCACTTGAAAGCACAGAAGATCAGCAAGATGCCGATGCAATGATCGCTGGACTCGACTTACGCGCGGAGAAGAGCATCGAATGCGGTCCAGATTGCGGACATGGTGTATGGCGAATGGGCTGTGTTCTGTTTGTTTCGGTGAAGAAGCACATGTGATGAAACACAAAAGAAGCAGCCGCAGAGACAGGCATCGGTATACTCCGCGCGGCACAGCGTTTGTCGTTGTGGGAGCCGCCTGTCTGCGCTTCAGAAGCACGCCGAAAGATGTAGGCACTTCGTTGTTGATAATTGTACCTTGACGTTACGAGGAACATGCAGCTTGAAGGCATGCGGATATTCGCCTCGAAGATTCAGTGCTGCATACTGTGAAGAGCTCATGACTTACATGTGACCGCCATGAGCATTCAGATTGACGTTTCGTCCTTGCTGTGCGTAGTGACTTACCCAGACTTTCGAGCAATGGCTCGAGGGAGTAGATCATCGGCGAACATCCATTCCTAGAGGACCAGTGAACGTGATCGCGTTCACTCAACTGCCTCACTTCCCACTCTTCCCCGCTCCACCCTTCTTCTTCCCGGTCCCACCAGCAGCACTAACCTCCGCACCCATCATTCGCCTCAACATTAACACCTCATGCTTCGTGACAAACAGCCCGTTGCCCATTAACCCTCCGCCTTCGCCATCCTCGAATCCACCATCCATAGCCTCGACCAACTCCGCCACTTTGCCACCCTCCCACTCCCCAGCGTCGTTCGTCCAGAACACCCTTCGAATCCCAACGGCATGCATAAAGGATATGCATCGGTAGCAGGGACGGGAGGCGTGAATCTGGGAGGCATCGAAGGCAGAGTGGCCGCAGGAAGAAACATTTGGCGTGTGAGGTGAGGACTTCGGAGTCGGGTTGGGATTGAGGAGTTCGTCGTGCAGAGAGGCGGGTTTCGAGGTCGGCGAGGTGGTGTCAGCGGAGGAGATCGACAGGTTGGAGATGCTGTCTGCAATGGCGCTCTCCTCGCTGGTGATGCTGGCACTGTCGTCTTCTGGCAAATTTGACGGCGAGTATGGAGTCGATCTATACTTTTCGCGCCGAGCTGCAGCCTTTCCCGTGCTCCTCCTCGGTTGGCACTGCGGTTTGCCGGCCCAGCCTAATCGTGTCACATACAAGTCTGCGCCTTGAAGTCTTGGGTTCTTCTTGCGTTGCGCGACGCTGTGACGTTGCTCCGCTGCTCGGCCGACGGGCATGAGGAAGTGCTGCTGGGGTGCTGGCGGCTCGGGTGAGTCAATGGAGCGCATGCCAGGCTGGAAGATGTTAGCTCTTGTTCTGTTACTCTCGGGAAGAATAACGCCCACCTGATTTAGGTAGTTTCCATGCTTGCTCGACGCACGCAGTCTCTTCGAAGCGGCGTTTTGTGGCTGAGTCTTCGCATTGTTCATCTCAACGTCAAGATCATCATCGTCGTCAACGTTCAACGTCGTAGCATCATGGCATTGTGAATCATTCCCGCTCATCTTCGGCTTAGACGCAGATGGCGATGCCTTGTGGTGTTGATGTTGTCCCGTAGCCCCGTACTGACCGTACTGACCCTCGTACTGATACTTCTTCTTCCCATGTTTCCCCTTCCAATCCTTCTTCCAGTGATGTTTCGCACCACTCTTGCCTGCTTGAAACGCCCTGTCCGGCTCCTCCAGCTCCGCCACGTCCTCGTCCTCCTCCTCCTCGCCGTTGTTGTAGTTGCGAGGTTCCAGCTTGACCTGGTTGATGTGGGCCAGTTTCAAAACCGCACTCTTGAACCTGCCACTGGCCTGAGCCTGACGAGGTCTGGCAGATGGCCGCGACGTAGGCGAGCAGGGCGTCGCGACGTAGTCGGGATTTACGTTTATCCTCACGCGGTAGTTTGAAGCACGGTTTTTCGCGGGAGAAGGCCGTGGAGGACAGGGTGGAAGAGGCGGCGAGGGCGGAGTGGATGGCCATCATCTCGCTGTGCATCGAGAGTGGGGTGTTGACGTTGGGGCCGCCGCCGCGGGTCATGCCCTCGAATGGGATGAAGCTGCCACCTGCGTCCGGCTGAGACTGCGGATGGTCCTTGTCCTTCTTCTTCAGCTTCGTCTTCAGGGCAGCTATAGCATCGCCGTCGAGGTGCTTGTTGGCGATGCGACCGCTCTTCAGCGAGCCTCCGTCGAAGCCTGGGCGGTAGCAGTTGTAGCCCTGTCCGATGATCTTGCCCCCGCGGACAACAATGGCGCCGTGGCGGTAGTGGAGAGGCGACTTGGCGGCCTGCTCGACGCACGAGTTGAGGTAAGTGTTGCTCTTCATGTTGTCGGTTGATTTGGTTTGTTCTGGTGAGAGTATTGGAAGCGTAGGATTTGTGGGTGCGAAGATGCGTTTGGCGAGTCGTCGGGCGTTGGAAGATTGGGCGAGAAGATCGTTGATATGGCAGAAGTGTCGAAGCAGTGTGTCGTTGCTGAACCCAGAAGTGTAATGATCGCTGACATGTGAAGATGGGAAGTCTCACCACGGACGACGAGATCTCAGCTTGTGAGGAACTCCACTATTACTCACAGACCACGACTTTGAAGGCCACTCACCCGAAACATTGTCGGACATGACTGCAGTCCTCCACACATCAAAAGCGTGTCGCCGCTGCAGACACTTGAGCTTCAAGTACAGCCCGGTACTACCACAATTCAGAACTGCATGTTCGTGGTAGCGTTTGTTTGCCATCCAGATATGACCCCCAATCGACCCTTGTGCAAGACTCTGTGGACGGCAATGAGGTCTGACAGACATCGCCCTTTCAACGAGCCAGTTCGAGCACATTGGCACGACCATATCTTTGTGGGCAGAGTCGTCAACTCAGACCGTGGAGCGCAAAGTAAGGTCAGGAAGTCTCTTCGTTCGGCTTTCCCTCTCTCTCCTCCTTCTCTTCCACCTCTCGAACAGACCACTCCCGCAAAAGCCTTGACAGCATGACAGAGTCCGCACTCAACATGGAGATCGTACCGCCAACCGCAGAGCATACGCACACCATCATTCTGCTCTACGGAAGAGGCAGCGATGCTCAAGTCTTCCACGAAGAGCTTTTCGAGAGCCAGGCGTCCGGGTCAGAGACGCTGCCAGAGCTTTTCCCAAATGTGAAATGGGTCTTTCCAACGGCTGGGATCCAAAACTCGAAGCTCTTTGGCGACATGTCGCAATGGTTCGACATGCATGTAACCGAGCGCCCGCACGAACAAGAAGACGAGCAAGATCTTTCTCCGTCTATTGCACGGATAAATGACATCGTCACCCAGGAAGCGGCCACCGTTGGGCATCAGAGTGTTATCATCGGTGGCATTAGCCAAGGCTGTGCAGTAGCGATCCACGCGTTGCTGAGCGGACAACAGCGACTCGGCGGCTTCATCGGCCTATGCAGCTGGACGCCGAGGGGGAAAGACATCAAGAAGCTCGACAAGACCAGCAATCCGGCCATAACCACGCCGATCCTCCTGTGTCACGCTCGGACCGACGACGTGATTGACATCGCCTATGGGGGAGAGTTGCGGGACACTCTGGCTGGAATTGGAATGGGGCCTCGCTGGTGCGAATACGAAGATGGTGGTGAGAATGAGACAGGGCCGCATTGGGTGAATGAGCCGCAGGGTGTTGACGATATGGTGGCGTTTCTGAAAGACGTAGGCGTTCCGGCACGCTAAAGTCCTGAAGATAAGCTTGCGAGTAGAACTCGAAGACGGACTTGCACACCAAGCGCATCGAAGAAGACGTGAGTTTCAGCAGGGAGCTCGAGATGGAGGAAAGGGCATTCACAAGCGACGCCGAGAATCGTCCGTTCATGGACATACAGAATGCGTCCGCATCAGCATCAGCAGCTTTGCAATCGAACGTCTCGTCAAGTTTCATCAAATCATACCTCATCTCACCCCTCTTCCTCCTCCTCAGCATACCTCCCATCCCTTTGATAACCTCGAAGCGTCCTCGCCCACTCCGCCGCATCCCTCGCTCCCTCCTGATCCTCGCCCTCCCATTCTCGATCATGCTTGACCTTCAGTCGAAACTTGCCCATACTTCCCTTCCCTCCGAAACCCTCAAAGTCCAAGGTCCACTCCAGAGGCAGCATACCCTTGGCCGCACCATCGGGACTGTCTTCAGCGTCGGACGAAGCCCACGAGTAGCCGGCTTTAAGCACGATATACGCCGTAAGCGTAAACATTCCCCATCCAAGACGGGAGATTTCAAAAGGTGGACGTTGCCGAATCACGCGGTTGGGTCGGAAAGTGGGATGCTACGAAGCTGTCAGTCAGGAGCTCTCGTGAACTCCAGAGCTCACCCACTCACCAGGAGAATCTGAACCTCTTCGACGATGTCATCTCGACTTGACTTGACGAAAAATGTCCACTCGTGTCGATTCCACGCTCCGTCTTCCCTCGTCTCGCCCTCCGGTGCGACTTCTCGGTGACTATTACCGACATACACTGTCAAGGTCTGCACCCTTCCTAACTCGCCCGCTTCCCTCTCCCGCTCGCTTTCTAAATCCCGCCATGTCCTCGGATATTTGACTCTCAGTCGGTCGGCCCGGTCAATATCTACGCTTGCGGAAGTGAGCGTTCGACACATCGGACATTTTGCTGCCAGGTCACTCGCATCGAAGGCGACTGGCTGCTCATCGATATCTACGACTTGGAGTGGACGTTGAGAGAGCGAGATGTCAGCCCAGTAGGCGAAGCAGGGTTGGCAGAGAGTGTGGTTGCAGGTTGTTGCTACGGGTGGGTGTAGGAGAAGGTGGCAAATTGGGCAGAGGTCATCTTCATGTATCGTTTCTTCTTGTGATGATGCGGACTGAGACGACTCGCGTGGCCGTTCTGTGATGTTGTTCCGGCTTGAACGCGCTGAGATCGATGGTTGTGGAGTCTGACTTGAGCCTGTTGGATTGAGGCGTTGTGATCTTCGAGGTTGGGTGGCATCTTCTCCGGTCATGGCGAGAGTTGGATGACGATAGCTGAATCAAGGGAAAGGGAGTGAAGAAAGTCGAAGATTGAAGCTGGAGGCGAAGCGAGACCTCACCTGCAAGTGATGGATGCTAGAGCCCGAAGCGGTCGATATATCAGGCAGCAGCAATTTGGGCATCTGGGCATGTAGGCCGCCGTACTTGTGATCGGCATGCAGTTCCACCAGGCTGCATGGTCCACGAGGTGGAGATGCAGCTACCGGTGAACATCTCACGCGAGGTCTGTTGTAGCAAGCTCTCACACTGCCTCCGTGAAGCGGGAACGTGTCAAAGCTACCTTCGCCACCATCGCTTTCCGCCCAACACGCTAACCATCCCTCCCCGCCCTCAGATTCTCCTCAATAGTCCTGATCATCTCATTGCCCACCCTCGTCGCCTCCTCAAACCTCGGCGCGAAGTATCTCTGCACCTTCTCGAATTTCTCCCGATATCCCGTCATGCTGCCTAGATCCACCCTTTCGCTCCAGTCGCGGGCAGCGAATGTAAACTCGAGGTCGTCGGCGCGGAATGATGTGTCGTCGAGGGCAGTGGCGATGCATTCGTCTAGAAGGGCGGGGTTACGGTAGAGGTATTCTGTGATGCCGAGCCAAAGGCGGAAGAGCTGGTCGAGGTCAGTGGCTCGTGGCGATTGGAGGGTGAGGGACAACGTACCGGAGTCGAGCAGATCATGTGGTCGTACGGCACAATTCCGAGTTTCCACCAGCAGTCCACCATTGCCAGCAGGGAAAGATGGTTATTCTTCACTTTTGTCGGCGGTTTCTCTCCAAGACTGAATCGGTCGAGCAATTCGTCTTGCAGAAGTAAATTCTCGCCGTCTTTTCCGGGTGGTGCATCGCCGAAGACAGCACGTCTCGCTGAGTGAATTCGCTTGGTGAACTCCTCACGATGGTTCCCCAGCATCAACTTGAACAACTCGGTCACACTTTCTGCGTACTGGCGAATCTGCCTTTTCGCGGCGGGGTTCAGGATGGCCAGTCCAGCGTACACGTGCCACTTGTTGCTGTAGATTCGCATCATCAAGTTGATCTTGACGTTCTCTATGCCGCCGATATAGCGTGGAATCTCCCATGGGAATTGATTGTTGGCTTGCCATGCCACTCCCATGGACAGAAACGCGGCGTGCGTGACGGCTTGGGTGTCGGCGGTGATGCGGTCGTGGTGCTCTGCTGACAGCGGAACGAACTTGGACTCGAAGCAGGAGAGGATAGTTTCAACCAGCTTGACGGATTTTTCGGATGCGCGGTGGTTGATGATCACGAGTGGCTGGCCTTTGGGATCAACCTTTGGGCCGTGAAGCGAGTGACATGAAACGATTTCGACATCCGCAGGGAGGTGCTTCTCGAAGGCAGCAATCTCCGGGGCCTTGGTGGAGGTCTGGCCTCCGACGACAGCGCCCTGCTTGGTCGAAGGACCGAACTGACCCACAATGCTGTCCATGTTTTTAGCTTCGACCGAGTACATGATCCAGTCACTACTGCGAGAGACGAGATGGCCATTCTGGAGGATGTGGACGTTTTTCTGAAGAGATGACGTTCAGCTACATTGGTTGAAGCTATCTAGGTTGTGAATCATACTCTGCTGAAGAACTCTGCCTGGAGTGTCTCGTATTTATCTGGCAAGTCGCAGGCGTGTACTCTGAGCACTTGTCAGTTCGAGGGAAAATCTGTGATGACAAGTCAGCCGATGTCCAAACTTGTCGTCAAGGCGAATGTGTGTGTTGGAGGTGATTGCGATCAGACAAAAATAATAAGGTAGCTGAGAAGATATATCATAGACAGTCGCCCGGTCAGAGACGCCAAAACGGAAGTCACTGGTGCCGGACGACCACCACATCGTTCCAAATGCACTCAGAGATCATCATGCAAGGGTAGTCCGGGAGGGGAGGAGGATTTGGGGTGGCTTACCATTGTGAAGGAGGGTACGAGCGGCGTCGACTTCGAGGAGACACTCACGTCCAGCCCGCATCAGCAATTCTCCGCGCATACATCTTCCCCATGTCTCCCATGCCGATGATGCCCACGACAGTGTTCTCCATGTTGGCGGTGGTGGGTTAGTGGAAATTGAACGAGTGACAATGCACCAGATCAGTTCGGAGCTCAGCCAGCTGGCCCAACGATCATTGCCACAGGACAGACTCAGTCCAGCTCGATATGCGGTATCATCAAGCCGAAGCAATGTCGATGTCGCGTGGTGATGAGGAAGTGAAGGAAGGAGAAGAGAAAGGAAAGTTGAAGCTGAGAATTTGTGAGAGAGTCGCGCTAAGGACGAATTCAGCTAGACCAACTTGGCAATTTCGTCGACTTCCTCTCCCACACGATTTCGAGATTTGCGCTTTCGAACAAGTGCAAAGCCAACAGCACACTTCAGCCAAACCACACCACCCTCAATCACAATGGCACCAAAGAAGAAGGTCGAGCGCGGCGCGACGGAGAACATCTCCCTTGGCCCTCAGGTCCGCGAAGGTGCGCAATGCTTCTAGCGACGAAGACATACCGCATACTGACAAGACTTCTCCTCACAGGCGAGCTCGTTTTCGGCGTCGCCCGCATCTTCGCCTCCTTCAACGACACCTTCGTCCACGTCACCGATCTCTCGTACGTCTGAACACCATACCGCAAAAAGAGAACACATACCATATCCAAACCCCGCCGCTTGAAAGGCAGCGTGCGGAGGTCTGGCATGAGGGGTCTCTTGCGAAGGAATCCGCTTCAAAATGGTTCAATGGCTAACCTGGGTGATTCCAGTGGCCGCGAAACCATCAGCCGTGTCACCGGCGGAATGAAGGTCAAGGCCGACCGTGACGAGTCCTCCCCATACGCTGCCATGTTGGCTGCTCAGGACGTCGCGATCCGCTGCAAGGAGTTGGGCATCACTGCTCTCCACGTCAAGATCCGCGCCACCGGTGGTGAGTTTCGAGATTCGAGTGGACCCTTCTCAGGACGATACTAACAACCCCTCAAGGCAACGGCACCAAGACCCCCGGCCCAGGTGCTCAGTCCGCTCTCCGCGCTCTCGCCCGTTCCGGCATGAAGATCGGCCGCATCGAGGACGTTACCCCAACCCCATCCGATTCCACGAGGAGAAAGGGTGGTCGCCGTGGTCGTCGTCTGTGAGCAACTCGTATCCTCATATGGGTGCTGCGGACATGGATATGGCAAGGAGGATGGAACAGAAGAAGCATTTGCTGGATGTGACACTATCGCGGAGGACGGCAATTATCGCCTGGTCTCCATTGTGCTGTTGTTAGTCACGAAACGAAGCGATGCGAGATTCTAATCATCATGTCTGTTGACGTCTCATTCTTGTCCATGCGTCAAGGTCATGTGTGTCCAAATTACTGGTATCTCTTGTGCACACACTGTAGTGCATTATCTAGCCCAATCACTGCAACGCCGCGCTAAATGTCAATCCAAGCCTGTGACGGTGTCTCCTACTGCTGCTGGTCCTTCATCAACCTTGCCGCCAGCACGTACACAAACAGTGCTCCGCCGATCATGTAGTACTTGTTCCTAGCAAGGAACCCTTCCGGCGCAGCCGCCTTCCTCTTATTCACTACCGCCTGCCCATACTCACCCTCCACCTTCTCCTCTTCCTCCACCCCATCCACGCCCTTCACCACTCTCCTCCCCGTGGCAACCTCAATACCCTCCTCTCTAATCCACTTCCAATTCTCCTCATCAACCTCCGGCCACTCCTCCCTGAACCGCTTCCCTCCATCTCCCGCCTTGATCGCTCCAAACCCTTTCCCACCTTTATTCACCCCACTCTTGCCCACCTCTTCCCAACTCCCTCCACCCGTACTATTCCACCACCTCGACCTCTCCGCCAGCACCCTCCTCTCAGCTTCCGTGCCACTCACACTCCCCGTCGTCATCTCATCACCCGTCATAAACGACAACACACCCAACAAAATCGTGCCCACCTCCCACGCCGGGTTGAAAGATTTCGGGTGAAAGTCGCTGATACTCAGACATAATCGTTCCGAGCACCGGAAGCGTCCTGAAGGGGTGTGCATGCGTATCGCGGGGGGAGCGAAGGGGTAGTCGGGTGGGAAGGTCAGCGTGCCCCAGTACTGGCCGTTGTGGTAGGGTGTGTCGGGCGGGCCCGTGAGGATGTAGTGCCATTCGAGGATGTTGGATTCGGAGGGGTGGGCGGTGATGTATTCGGGCGGTGATTTGGAGAGGGTGGCGTATTCGCGGGTTAGGCGTTTGTGGGCGGCGCGGGTGGCCATGGTTTGGTGAGGTAGGTCTTCTGCGCGCTACTTGAGGGGTGTGTTCGGGGAGAGAGAGTGGCGGACTGAGGAAAATTTGCGCGGGTGCTGCAAGTGTGTGTCGAAGTAGGCGAAGTGGGGTTGTAGAGAATGTCAAGTGGATGATGAATGGCAGTTTGAAAGTGACGAGAGGCTCGTGAAGATGATGTAGCCATGGTGCCTCAGGCACGAAGTACGGACAAAGCCACTTGCAGGCAGACAAGATTACCGGGACGAAATCATGTAGAGGTAAGGAAGTGTGGTAGACACTCCTGATCGTAAAGGTACGTTGCCGATACATCGGAAGATTATCCCCCGGGAAGGTAGTCTCATGGGACATGCATTTGAAGAGCTTCCATCTGCAGTACGAACACACACGTTGAGTGGCTAAAAACGTCAACTCGCCTCGAAAGCTTACTGTTAAATGATGGGGTAGCGGAGGCTCGGATTCAATCGGAACGATGCCTGCGCAATGATACATTGCAAAGATGAAGAGCAATGGTCCTCTGCTCCTTTGATTCGTGTCTAAGATGCCTTTGACGGCAGTGGTGTACACATTGGCCCGTCTATCTTGCTCTCAACACCGGCATCCGCCATAGCCAAGCTATGATGCGGCGTATCGCTGCACCATGCATGCACCATGGACTCGTCTAGGCGTAGAAGTTGACAGTGTCCTAGAGTTGACAGTTAGCGTCGCATTCAAGAGTCTTTGCACCACAAAGCTGCGTACCTTCTTCTTCGCCTGCACCTCAGCAATCGCATCGACGTAGTGCTCGTGGCTGATCTTGCTGTGTCCATTCCTCAACGCAATCATACCAGCCTCGACACATACTGCCTTGAGCTGCGCTCCACCAAACTCGTCCGTACTTCTCGCCAGTTCAGGCCAGTTCACACCCTCATCGACCGTCATCTTTCGTGAATGAATCCGCAAGATCTGTGCGCGGGCCTCCTCGTTGGGTAGCGGGAACTCGATCTTCCTGTCCAGACGACCGGACCGCAGCAGGGCAGGATCGAGCACATCGACACGGTTGGTTGCGGCCAGGACCTTGACACGATCATCTGACGCGAAACCGTCGAGCTGGTTGAGAAGTTCCAGCATAGTGCGCTGAACTTCGCGATCACCCGATTTGTCCGAGTCGAAGCGCTTTGTACCGACAGCATCAAGCTCGTCGATGAAGATGATAGATGGTGCCTTCTCTTTTGCCAGCGCAAAGCAATCTCTCACGAGCTTTGCTCCGTCTCCGATAAACATTTGTACGAGTTGAGGTCCAGCGAGTTTGAGGAAGGTTGCGTCGGTTTGCGCCGCACAGGCACGTGCGAGGAGGGTCTTGCCGGTTCCGGGAGGTCCATACATGAGGGCGCCTGTCAAGAAGAGTCAGTAAGATGGAACTTGCAGACTGCGCCGGGTTGTCCATACCCTTCGGTGCCTTGATGCCAATCTTCTTGAAACGCTCAGCCTCCTTCATTGGCCACACGACTGCCTCCACAAGCTCCTCAATCTGTTTGTCCAGTCCACCCACATCGGTGTACTTCTCCGTCGGCTTCTCGTCAACCTCCATCGCCTTGACTCTGCTGTCGTACTCTGCGGGCAGAGTGTCAAGAACGAGATACGAGTCCTTGTTCACGCCGATGAGATCACCGGGCTTGAGCTTCTCGTGGTCGACAAGTCCGATGAGGGGAAGAAAGATTGTTTGTCGGGTGGAGGTCTTGATGACGGCGCTCTTGCCTACACGGGTGGCGTCCAGATCGATGTTTGCGCCTTCTTCAGCGGCCTCCTCGGTGACATCCAGGTCGAGGATCTCCACCACATTTCCGACGAGATATGGTAGTTGCCTGCACAGGCATGGCGATTAGCATATGAGCGAGATAGCATATGAAGCCAGATTGCATCCTCCCATCAGCATAGCTCACCTGTTATTGTCAATCTTATCCACGTTATCCTTGATCTTCTCATGCATGGTTTGCTTTTCATGTGTCAACCTCTGGTACTCGCTTCGCATGATACGCGTGTCGTTCTCCAGTAATCGGCGGCGGGCGATGATGTCTCGTGTGCTCGAGTTGAGAATCTCTAGGTCGATGAGTTGCTCTTCTTCTTCCTCCTTCTCGCCATCCTTTGAGTCCTTCATCTCAGAATCTCCATTGGCATCAGCCTTCTTATCCTTTTCGCCATCATTGTTCTCCTCCTTCTTGCCATCGCGCTCTAGATCATCGAGATCCTCAAGTGTCGACATGATAAAGAAGTGACCGGCGGGTGTCGCAGGGGGCGCGCAGTAAGGAGAAGCTATCAAGTTGGCGTTCGTGATGTAATCGTGAGCTGGACGAAGCACAGGCGATGCTGATATTATTCTGCGTCGTTGTGTTTGATGATGGAGTGATTGATCTAAAAAGGTAGTTCTAATTGGTAAGGCAGGTCGATGCAGCTCCAGCACACTTCCGGGCTGGGCCGCGCCGACTGACGTCGTTGCCCATTTCACACAACAACGACTACAACAATGCACATCAATGCAGCGAGGTGACCCCGGGGCACTGCCTACGTGGGAAACACGCCTGAGACCGCTCCTTAGGCACAATGTCACGAAGCTGGCAAGATCTCACCCGCGAGGGAAGGACAGCGACCATCACGCTGGCTGTCCCGCTTTTCTGTCCGCCTTCACCGTTGTTCTGCCGGTGTCGACCTCCTTGATCGGCTCTAGAACTGTCTTCATTTGCTCAGGTCGGGAAATAACGTCAACCCAAGCCCGGGTCCTTCGCTTGACTGACACTGCAAGGCCGGTCTTGGACGGCATAAGTCCCATGACTGTCCTGATGGGGCAACCGCCTCACAGCCGAATACGGCTCAAGAAACGGTTCTTTGGCTGTAGATCTGCCTCGAATTGCGCTCCGAATAGCGCTGCATGACTTTACGGGAACACTGACAAGCAACAAATCTGATTGCTCGGTTTCTGGCACGTCCGCAATGGGAAACCGCATCTTACGTGTGTAGCATGTGTGGGGACTATCTCCACTCAGTCGCTTCGCGAACCCACTTCCTGCACGGTGTTTCGGAAGATCTCCTGCGCTCCATCGTGAAATCAACAGCCTTTCCGCATGGCAGGAAAAACGTTGCCTTCAAAGGCATGGTTTCACATTGACAATGTCGCTATGGCAAGAGTTCGCCGCCATGGCTCTCATACCAGTCTAGGGTCTGGACACTCCAGGCATGCCATGCAGACTTCTCCGAATACAGCAGGACGTTGTAATGAGAATCGCAGATCCGCATACTTACTGGGTTACTGGTCCATCAGATGTCCCGCTTTGGAAGGTCGCATAGCAAATTTTCGACTCGGCACGTGCGCAGCTGTTCGCTTGCGCACGACGGCTGTCTTCCCTCCCATTGACGTGTCGCATTTTAAATGCAGAGTCAATACATACCGCCGGCGCGATGGCCTAAACAGGAAGCTGAGACTTGAAGTGGTCGACTCGCTCCTGCTGACGATCTTGGGGATTGTCCGTCCGCCCCGCAGTGTGAGAAGGACCATGCGATACAAATAGAGACGGGAATCTCCTCTTTTGACAGAACATCTTCATACCAGTCAAGCAATCAATTCGCCCGCAAGCTTCAGCCGCACAACTCCTCACTCAAGTCCAAAATGAAGGCCTCCACCATCGTTGCCCTGCTCGCAGGTCTCGTCAGCGCCCTCCCGGCCGAAAAGCGTCAGATCGGATCATCGACTTCGAATGAGCTCACGAGCGGCTCTTGTCGAGATGTGATCTTCATCTTCGCTCGCGGATCGACTGAGACCGGAAACATGGTATGTCTAACCATTGAACTTCTCATCGGCGCGCACGAATTGACGACTTGAAGGGAACAACAGTGGGACCGCAAACTTGCTCCGCTTTGAAGAGCCTCGTCGGTTCAAACAACGTCGCCTGCCAAGGTGTCGGCAGCCCCTACTCTGCTGATTTGGCTGGCAACTTTGCCACGAGAGGTGCTTCGATTGTTGGTATCGCAGAGGGCAAGAGGCTCTTCGAATTGGCGAACTCCAAGTGCCCCGACAGCCAAATTGTGGCAGCCGGGTACAGGTCAGTCGCATGGCAATGCCCAACGTTGCGAGTTTCACTGACATCGGGACGAACAGCCAAGGCGCAGCCTTGATCGCAGCTGCCGTAACCGATCTCAGCTCAGCTTTGAAGCAGAAGGTCGAGGGTGTTGTCCTCTTTGGATACACCAAGAACCAGCAGAATCGAGGCACGATTCCAGGTGGATATCCCGCGGACCGCACCAAGGTGTACTGCAACGTCGGCGATCTGGTCTGCACTGGCTCCCTCACCATCACCGGCGCCCACTTGACCTATGGGCGCGATGCCTCCTCCGCGGCTCAATTTTTGCAGAGCACCCTTTGATAGGTCGTTGGCGAGAGCGTCGAATCCTCGAGGGTCGTGCGAGCTTGCGGTGTGATGTCAGTGAGCGGGTATTGTTCGGGAGTACATGATATGGCGAAGCACAGGTAATCGCGGTGGTGCGCACTAAGGCCGAAGCGCTATTTCTTTCCGTAGCAGACCACGAATGGAAACTCCATCAATTCACCAGTTCCCGGTTCGATCCTCCCAGTACCGCCGAATTCACCGTCAAACTTCTCCACAGTCTTCTTCATAGTCCAATGTGGTTTGACGTCCACATCGCTGAAACCAGCGTTCTTCAGCATTGTCTTCATCTCACCAGCCTCGATGCCATGCCGAGCGACTCCGTCCATCTTCGCCGCAGGGTGAAACCGCTTCGCTTCCGGGCCAAAATCCTCAAAGTCCGTGAGCATCACGCAGCCTCCCGGTTTCAGGCAACCATACATCGTCCGAAGCACGAGCTCCAAGTCCGGGATGTGGTGTAGTACCAAGTGAGATGTGATCACATCAAACTTCTGCCTGTTGCCGTTGTCACCAACCGGGAGCTGAGGATCTTCTGGATCTTCCAACAGGAGAGCGAGAGGCAAGATATTCTGCGGTGCGTCGTCCTTCTCCAGCTTCTGCTTCAGCACATCGATCATTCCATCGGCGGCATCCACTGCAACGATGCGTCCCACATTCGGATGAACCGCCAACAGGAATGAGAGAATGCCGGTCCCGCAGCCAATCTCAAGAATCTGGAGGCCGGGTATCGGGACGTCTTTCAACTTCGAGATGATGGCATCGGCAGCGCCTTGCGATGCTTCGTGCACGAATGGCCTCGCATCCCAAGACTTTGCTTCGTCGTTGAAGCGTGAGTTGGAGCCGGAATGTAAATTGGACACGGCGCTCGCCATGATGCGCAGAGGAGTGAGATTGTTGTACGGTCAAAGGACCAGCTATGTATCCTGGAGAAGTCGGAGTGCGGGCATTTCAGCGATGATGGCCCGGATAGTTCTAGTCTACCCGAGCTCCACCACCCTGAACGACACTTCCTCGATGTACATTCCTTATTCCTTCCGACATCACCAGCAGCAGGTCAGATACACAATGCCTGTCTTTCCAGAAATCGTGCCTGACCCTCACGCTGACCGGTCGAAGCTGCGAAGCTCACGGAAGACACCGAAGTTCCATCGTCCAGCCATTGCGAAGCACCTCGAAATGGCGTAGCGATGAAGCTTAAGACTCCCGCCACAGACATTCCGATCGCTTTCACATGCCATCTGGGACGACGAGCCGAGTCATCGAAGTATAAAATGGACTCCGCGGCTATTGTTGCCGGATCTCTTTCCGAAGCCGCATTTGCCTCTTCTTAACGGAAGAGGACTCTGCCTTGGCCATCTCATGCGAGTACACTGCGAAGCAACTCAGCCCCGGAGCGCAGCCATCTTGGCTCTTGCTATATACGGCGGGCTAACGATCAAGTTCGCTGTGCACCTCGGCGATCCAGGAAACCTAACACCGACTTGCGAGCTTCCAAGCTTCCAAGCTTCCAAGAGTTGAGCGGCCCGCGGGTTGAGCGCCGTCATGGCCAGTCGAAGCAGCCAAGACGGCAAGCCGATTGACCAAGACAACTTTTAACAAAGACTAAACTTACCGTTGGTTCCTGTTTGAGTCTGCTTCACAACTGACAACCAATAGGAGCTGGGAAATGACACTTGCGAAGGATCGTGCTTTAAGGTCAGCCACGGGAAGTGCTATCCACCGGCGCCCACTTTGCTACCGACCGGCGCCTAGCAATATTCACCCGTATAGATACATGTCTATATCGAACATCGACTACGGGCTAACTGGATGTACTTCGCAGCCTTTCTACGCCTTCTAGAACTTGTTCTTATGACTAACTTTTCGAAGAGCGCAGCGCCCGACTAACGGTCGTAGGCTCCCTAGGTCGCCGCGAGCTTTAATATAGTTTTGCGCTGCCTTCGCAACTCGTTTAAAGAAGATCGGACCTAATAGAGTTGTATAGAGCGGTTATAGGGGTATCTATACGTCGAACTGCCTTTCGAGGTACGTAAAAGACGGAGTATATTTCGAAGGGCGCCGGTAACTAGCTTTTGGGACGCCGGTGGTTAGCACTAGCCACACCCTATGACGGGAGTGGTGGCTTAGAAACAGTTCATGCCTCCAGCGACTTGGTGATCGTGATGGCCTTATTGTCACATCTTAAACAGTGTCCGTCGCCTTCTCCTTTGCGAAGCCGTCCCGACCACAGAGCCGTACGATCTTGAACACTTCTCGCAACTACCTCGTTTCATGCTCGCCGGTCATGAGAGGAGACTCCAGAGCAAATTCGAAACAACATCGAGCCGGACATGTTGCCAATACGAGGTCAACTTCGCCCCACCCACGATGGCTTCGACAAGCGCAACAAGTTCCAAGGTCCATCCGCGTGTGCATTGTAGCCATAGTAGCATTTTGTGCAACAGCTGGCTTCGCAAGAGGACTTCGAGATATGCATGATCAGGACAAGAAAGCCAGGGCGACGATATTTCCCGCCTCCCTGGACTACACCAAACTATGGTCGCCGGATCGTCCTATCCGGTATAACAACGGAACCCATATCGACGGCAAGTACGCCTATTCCCGCCATCTCGGAAGCGGTCAAGAAGGCTCCGTGGACTTGTTTGTCGACCAGGATAGCGGCGAGTCTGTGGTGGTGAAACAGATGTCGTCCGTGGCAAGGAACGAAATACCGGCTGAGATTCTGGGCGACTTCATCGCTATTACGGTGACGTGGCCGACTGAGATCGAAGCTGGCCTTCTCTTGGTCGAGAATGAAGCGAACCAGCCATATGTCCCGGTTCTTGACTATTTCGTATTACAATCACCGTTCGGGTGGTGCTGGGCAATGGTGTCGAGTTTCGTTGCAAATGGGACTCTCTTGAATCTGGCCAAGAAGGAGAGAAGCCATGCCGGCAGGACGGTCGACGAAATCGACAGCATATACCGTCCGGTGGTCGAGACACTCTTGGAGAACCTGCAGTCTTTCCATGCATCAGGTCTGTGTCATGGCGACATCAAACTCAACAACATATTCATTCGCAACACCACATCGTGGTTGCTAGGCGATCTGGGAAACGTCCGCCATTTGGACCATCCATGGCACTATGCTGCCTCTTGGACTCGACAAAATCAATGGCATGATTGTCAATTGAACGACGTCCGCCGAGTTCTGAAGACCTATCTGGCATTCCTGCGAGCAGCGAGTCCAGAGGGAGGCTCGTTCGACGAGGACTTCTGGCACCGCCGAAGTTCTTGGAGCACGATGTTCTGGGACTTTCAGCGCCATCCTTTCGATGCAAACCGCATGGCGAGTCTTTCCCGGAATTTATACAGACCGCAAGAGGGCGATGGCGGTTCGAAGAGTTCTGATAGCGGCATTCAGCGCAGCGATGGAATGGCGAAAGCGACAGAGAGGGAACTCCTCTGCACATCGATTCCTTCCAATCTGTGGTTTGTGCCATCTCCCGTTTGATGTGTTGGGTCAAAGGGTCATGAATTGTCTCATTGCCTGCAGTGTAGAGACAACTGAGGAACCACTGAAACGCGACCATGAAACGAGACGATCATTATGACACGACTATGAGTTGGAGCAGGACTCGAAGAAGGCTGTGGCGGAAGTGCCGGCAGTGTCGTGGACCTGCAGAACTGCCGTTCATGGCGGCGGTCGCCGGCGGAGGCAGCTCGTATAGGATATCCTGGCCAGTGAAGTCACAATACAGGCATACCATCGCTAGGAGTTTTGACTCGACCACAAGTGCTTACCATTCGTATACGGAGAGAAGTACCCGACGTTGGCAACACCTCAAGCATCACTACCACAACCAGAGCTTTTGTCGAGTTTCAGGTCTGCATCGGACGGCTTCATTTAGCTGCGAACCTCACCAGCTTTACGGGACGTTGAAATTGTGAAGATTCGAAGCAGCGGATGACCTTGACTCGTAGATGATGATCGTCGCACATCGAACCGGTAGTTGTACCTCCTAGCGCAACAGGGTATCGTCACGGCTAGGTTCATGAATCATGATTCTATTTCGCTGCAACTCTGCATCGCACCCTCGTCAAGCGTCCCGCGGGCTCCGTCATTGAACCAAAACTGGCGTCCGAAGATTAAGTACCTCCATCCCTCCCTCGTAAGCTTTCCCTCGTTCGTGCTCATACTTGCTCATTTTTGCTTGCTACCAGAATGGCTCTCAAGACGTTCTTTTCCCTCGGTCTCCTGTGTCTGAGCTCGGTCAGCGCAGCTTGTGCGCAAGGAACCGGCAACGAGACGGACTACGTCGCTCGCAACCTCGAGACCATCCAGAAGATTTACAATCTCACAGTCTACCCCAAAAATGTTGCCATACAAGAGCAAGGTTCCTCTGCAGTTCCACCAGGATTGTTCAACCCAAACGCAACTGGCCGAGTGGCCCCAATCGGCAACTTCAGCGGCTGCGCTGATTCGATCGAATACTTTTTCGCCTTGGCCCCGTCACCGAAGAACTTCAATGGCTTGGCGGTCTATGCAGCAGACGTGGTCGAGTTCACGTCAGGATGTCCAGAGGTCGCCGCCTCGGTGGTGTATTTGAGGGGTCACAAGGTCGACCCAAAGACGGGAGAGGGTGATAAATCGAAGCCTGTCACACTATCGCAGGTGAGCCACATCATATCTGGAATGAACATCGAGCGATTCTGATCCAAAACAGATAGCATTCTGGCGTTTCGACGACAATGGCGCGGTCTTGAAGTACCACGCCTGGATTCCTCAGCTGCAGTTCTGGGTCGAAACGGTACGTTGATGAATCTCGACACGCCCTCACCCGGTCCTTCGCTAACACAAACCTACCTGCACAGGCCACTGGTGTCGATTTCAAAAATGTCGTTATCCAGAAAGCCGTCGGCGCAGTCCTCTGTCCCCAGATTCAAGATCGTTGCAAGGGCAACAACCAGCAATACAGCAGCGTCGCGGCATGTACCGCTGCTCTCACCTTGAAACCTTTCGGGTCATTTGATGAAGTGTAAGCATGGTCCACTTGCGCCCAAGCAGTCCCCTCTAACGTCATTGACAGATGGGGCGACAACGTTGTCTGCCGCCAGATCCACCTGCTCCTGACAGGTGTAAGGCCCGAAGTTCATTGCCCGCATGTTGGACCCAAGGGCGGAAGCAAATCTGCTGGGTTCAAGTGCGTCGACATCGACTACAGCGACGATTACTTCGATGATACAGAGCTGTTTGGCGCGCCGGAGGGAAGTGTGTTCACTTGCGGAGCTCCTTTGGTGAGCCAGTATCCGGTGCAGTAATGAGCGAAAGGGTCAGGCGAAAGAGCGGAAGGGCGTGTAGGATTCTCGGGGATTATATCTGATCGAATCATTCAGCAATTGTATCTCTCATTTGACACACCATGTGATATTCTATGCTTTGGTCCACGCACCCACGCATTAGGTTTAGCGTCCACGCCGGCGTGAGTTTTGGTGGTTCACGCTCACGCATGCGTGGAGGCGTCAGCAGATGCGTGAGTTTTGGTGGTTCACGCAGCTCACGCATTGGGCTTAGCGTTCACGCATGCGTGAGTTTTGGTGGTTCACGCTCACGCATGCGTGGAGGCGTCAGCAGATGCGTGAGCTTTGGTGGTCCGCGCAGCTCACGCATTAGGCTTAGCGTCCACGCATGCGCGAGTTTTGGTGGCTCACGCAAGCTACACGCAAGCTCACGCATCAGGCTTAGCGCATACGCATCTCCAACTGAACTTCACTTTTCCATGACCATACTTTTTTCGACGCACAACGGCGACCTTGACCTCACCTCGTGGACCGTTTCAAAGGCGTTGTGTTTGCTTGCATATCATTATCCCAGCGTCCATTGCTTCTTAATCTTCCTATCCATTCCTCTTACACTTTCGGATACCACGGCAGCTTTCCCCCATTTCACAATTTCTGCCAACTGAACTTTTCCGTCTTGAACATTTCATCCTTCACCGCAACATGTGCATTTCTGTCTTGTCAACAGCGCATCCACAGTATCCTTTCATCATCATCAGCAACAGAGACGAGTTCGTTACACGGCCTACGAAAGGAGCAGATTGGTGGGATGCACCCAATGAACACGTCTTGGCTGGGCGAGATCTCAAACGAGTCGAGAAGGGAACATGGCTCGGTATAACAAGACAAGGACGATTCGCTGTACTGACGAACTTCCGAGAGGAGGGTGTTGATGAGAATGGAGCCAAGAGCAGAGGAGGAATGATCAACTCTTATTTGACAGTTCCGCCTGGATCCGAGGAGACAGATGATGAATTTGTGCAACGACTTTTGAATGATGTTGGCATTCATGATGTTGGAGGTTTTACTTTGCTATTTGGCGAGCTCAGAGCACCGAAGAGTCCCAGCCGATCGGATGCAAAGAAGCCAACAGATCGTACGAAACTTCACTCCCGCATCCAGATGGTCGCTGATCACCTTCCAGCATCACGATCACACTCCTCTGAACTACCAGGTCTGGCAGTTGTCTCGAACAGAACGGAGTCGCCCAAGCAACTACGACGAATATGCACACAGCTAGGCGAAACTCACGGCCTAAGTAACAGCCACTATGGCGACAACTCCTGGCCGAAAGTCGTCAACGGCGAGAGAATGCTCAACGAGGCCATATCCAAAAATGCATCTACGGACCAGAGTCAAGACGAATTCATTGCTTCGCTGTTTGAGATTCTGTCTGTCGACGATATCCCGCAACGGACATCTGATGAGAGCTGGGATGAATATGTGCGGCATATGCGGAACTCGATTATGATCCCTGCGGGAAAAGGTGCGATTGTGAAGGCGAGGTCAAGCGCAGACTCAGCAAGTGGTCAGAAAGATGCGTCAATGATGCGAGGGAAGGATGCGTACGGTACGATGAAGCAGACTGTGATCTTGGTGGGCAAGGATGGAGAGGTTGTTTTCGTGGAGCGGACGTTGTACGATGATCAAGGGAGATTGCTGGAAGTGGAGAAGCAGGAAGAGAGGGTGAAATTTAAGATTGAAGGGTGGTGAAGGCAATTCGGATGAGGTCAAAACTGATATCTAGGCAGACTGATTCGCGATGACCGATCCGAAGTAGGAATGCTTCGAAGTGGACAGCTTAGAGGGACAAGAGATTCGACATTCGACACATATTTTCAAGCTGACCAAGAGCTTCTCAGTCTAGTAGCCATCGAGCGTCACTTTTGACACAATCCGAGGCATCTGTATCCTAATCCAAGATGTCTGTGCGGCTGCGATGGTGGCGTGGCCCGTCGCCCATCTCACTAGTCTTCTTACAGGCCGCAATTGATGTGAACTGGCCCTCCTCAGCACACGTCAAGCACATTCCGATGCAGTGTTCCAAAAGCACTTTCCGCATTGAAAGCTTCCCTTCTTCGTCAAGGAGTGTGACGCATTGATCACAATTGGCTGTGCAGACTTCGAGACTTTTCGGTAGCAGCTCGCACGTCTCTGTCACGACGTCGCTTAACGACAACTGCCGCTGAACCCATGCAGTGGGCCACAGCATCCGTGTTGGCAGAGCATCGATAAACTTGGTCAGACAGCGCAGTCGCCTGTTTGGCCCGCTTGTCATGGCGTAAAGCAGACATTCGACGAGGCAAGATCTCGCCCCAACTCTTTGCATTTCCAAAGCCGCTGTGGTTCGTTAGCTCAGAGCTGCCTTGAAGATTGGATAGGGAGGTCTGTCATACTTATGAACTCTTCTCCCAGTACATCCAGTATGTAATCGGGGGTCTTGACTCTGTATCTCCTGGAATAGACCTTGGAGAAGTCATAGGGATAATCCCGCACCAATCGCACCGTGAATTTGAAGAAGCATTCCTGGTTCCGGAGAAGATACGCTGCAACTGCCAGATGATATAGAGAGTCCATCGGCAAGCTGTTCAGAGCCAGGTACCTTTCGAACACACTCTCTGCGTGCGATACAATGACGGAAGTGCAGTCGTTGTCTCTGGCTGCTCGTGCCGTCTCCACGAACAGCAAGGATTCGGAAATCGATGGCTCCTTTGAGTGATCATAGCTGTCAGGCTTATGGAGTAGTATCATTAACTGTGCAAACCCGGGCCCGTAGCCGCTGGAACACCTGAGCATCCGCCTGCCTTCTTCGTCAGACTTCGTGCTCCGCTGGATCCTCCAATCGGCGTCGTTGTTGAAGGGAGGAAGCTTCTCGGCCAGAGTCGCGGATGAAACCCGGTAGCCTTTCGCTGTCCATCTCATATTGAGTTCCATGTCCATGGTATCTTTCTTTGTCCTCGTGTTGTTCGCAACCTCCAATAGTATGGTATCACCATCCTCGCAAATGATCGACTCTTCGTAGTCCGAGCTGGAAGATTGGTACATCGAGCGAGGGGACGTCGAGCTTTCGGAGCCGTCCACATCGTCTACGTCAGACATGACATTGTTTGTTTCGGGCGATGCATGATTCTCGTTGTCCCCACTGCCTCTGTCGGACATTGTATCGTCGTCGTCCGTGTCCCGGGGAGCCGCAGGCAGGCTGAGTAGTGGCTTCAGTACGAGAGAGTATATGATCTCAACCTTCTCGGCATTGGTACCGTTGGTCGAGAGGCATTCGAGCAGGGTCTTGCGGTGGGAATCGTTGCATGTGCTGGAAGGCATCTTTCGTTGCTGAAAGGGACGCTGCTAACGGAATATAGACGTTAGAATCGATGACGAGACGCATGTATAAGCACTATGTGCCTGTTGCTTAGGCCTGTGACTTGCGATCTTCAGTGGGCAATGTGTAGGTCTTGGTAAGTTGCGATGCTAATGGGCGATAATGAAGGAAGTTGGCTATTAGAGGAGAAAGGACAGGTTGCAACTGAGGAAAGTCTCTTCGTGAGCACCGAAGCGGGGACTACAGGCCTAATGGTGATACTGGCCAGGCTATCCTTGCGTGGAGCGGACTAGCGCACTTATTTTCGCGGCGAAGTGAATGAGTTCCGGTTAGGGTTAGCGTTACGGTTAGTGTTAGTGTTACTCTTAGTTCGGATACTGTCAATGTCAATGCTACAGTCGAGTTGAGTTCCAATGGACGATCATGGCGACATGCATGGACAGCGTGCGTGTGAGTGTAGCTGGTGGGCTGTTGCCAGCAATGAAGTTGCCCTGCTGACCTACCTGCACAGCTGCTTTGACATCGTATTGCTACCTCTCTTGCGCAACCGACATGCTATACTGTCGCCTTGTTTATACGATCAATCTGCACATCCTGTTGGCACGAGACTGTAGCATGTATTGCGTGCCAAGACGCTAGTGAGACTTTCAGTCGAAGTGAATCTTTTACTTGTTACGCTGAATCCCGAAGCCCGTGGCGCCAAAAGCAACACATTAGACCGGTACATGCGAACTGAGGAAACTAAAGCCCATGACAGTACTGGCTCGAAGGTTGGAAAGCATCCGGCAGATGCAGGAACATCGGGATTAGCGGGAAATTTTGAAAGCAGGACAATTCCGAAGTATGACCTGTCCCTTTGAGGCAGATCGCTGGTCGTACTCTGTAGCTTGAGAAGGCTGCTCGTCACCCACAGTGTACAGCAATGAGATGTTTCCCCGCATCCCATCGGCATAATATGTGATTTGCCAGTGCCTGCGTGTCTCCTCGGTAGAAGCTAGCTTGGAATCATCCCTCCTTTCTTCGACTGTACAACTACAGACCCTCAGTTTTGTGCTCCTGTTGTACTCACGGTTCGAACAGCCTGCCGCCGTTGCATTGCCATCAGAGCTCGTCTTGCCATCCTGGGACTGGGTGCCAATGACCTTCAGTCTTGCACGAGCCAGCAGTGAACGACTCATCCTCCCTCACGCATGAGAGACACATGCCGGCCATGTGCTCATTGATCCAGTCCGCAAACTCTCTGAACGACTTTGCACTGATGATGACGTCCTCGGGCAAGCAGGCCATGATGGCCGGACGGTGCGGGCACAAGCTCGTCGGTCCAACGACCACATCGCCAGCCCTGTAGATTTTGTCCAAGATGGAGCGTACCGTGGTGGAGCTGAAGATTGGCGGCCACTCGGTAGCGAGGCCGATGGCTTCCCTGAAGGAGTCCAAGAATGTGGTGCTTCGGCGCGACTTGTTGCAGCCGTGCACGACGCAAGTGTATGCACTCATACGGGGGATTTCCTCGCTCACGCGCTGCATCGCCTTGTTGCGGTGATCTTCTAGCTTCACTGATGGACGTTAGCTATAGCTCTTAAACACGATGATTCTAGAACTTACGCAAGAACATGGCGCCGAGCACATCGCGGAACTCGTCCAGCCCTCCAAGAAGCAAGTCAGAGTATGGTGCGTTGTAGTCCAGGACGAGACGTTTGGTGAAGATGTGAAAGTAGGCGTGGTGACCTATCAGATAAGCCGCTGTCGTTAGATCGTGCAAGACCGCCATGGACAAGCTGTCCGTGCTTCGACGACTGGAGAACTTGGCGAAGACTGCCTGAACTTGCAGGGAGACAGCGTCAATGCATCCATACTTGTCTGCCAGCATCGTCGCCATAGCGAGGTTCCGAATTTCTCTTGGGTCGGGCAGGTCCATGCCAACGAAGCGGGGGCAGTTGTGAAGGAACGCACACAGGAGATACAGGCCGGCGTGATCGTCGTCTGGACAGTCAATTTGCTGCGGTTGCGCGGCACTGCGCAGCGCTTGACCTTCAGCGAAATTGGGACCCAGCATAGCCTTGAAGACCGGGGAGGTGTGGCTCAGGACGAGAGATGAAACCACGAATCGGCCGAGCTTTGCCGAGCCTTTGCATTCCAGAATAATGTCACCGCCCTCGATCATGACCATGTCCGTCGGTAGTGAACTTCCTCTCTCTTCTGGATCTCCATCGGCTGTGTCCGGCGACCCCTCGGGCGGCGCCGTAGACTGCGCAAAAGCTGGAGAGCTGTCGAGCGAGCGCTTCGACGCTGGCGTCGAAGCAGGTGTGTCCGACATGCTCGTGGGCGGCGTGGTGATGGTGTTTAGAGGGTCTCCCGTGACTGCGGGTTCGTCGTGTGGGTCTGCCATGTTGATCGGCCGCGTGGCTTTTGGCGCTGGGGTTGAGATGATGTCGACGAAGGGGAGTAAAAGCAATTGGGTCGGAAGTAAAGTGTTTGGGAGATTGCACGGGACCGTCCGTAACAAACGGAGCATGACAAGCTGAGACTAATGAGAACTTCATTCCATTTACACACTTCCGCTGATACAGCTGCCTTCCTCGTGATTACTCCAGAATGCCCGAGATCGCCCTCCACCGCCCTCCCGCTTATTCGCTCGCATCACACGCACTCTTCATCTTGCCCGAATAGAACCCCTTAATCTGCTATAGTGCACATTCATGGCCGGCCCTGAACTTCTCGTGGCCATCCGATTTGCACGGTCCCGTTTTGTATGAGCCTTCACCGATACAAGTGATGCACATGCCGCCTGCGTCCTTGTACAAGTCATTCGCGAAACATCTGAGTTCATATCTCGATCTGTAGCCGACAGGACGGATAGGATGACCATGATTGCAGGGGAACTGGCCCATCCCGATGTCTCCGGCAGCTTTGATGTCGCGCAGCACCTCGGCGACTGAGTTGCAGCTGAAGGCAGGCGGCCAATTCTCCCCGTAGTTGAGTTCATCGCAAAGGTTCCCCAGAAACTCGACACTGTAGAGGGTATCACCGCAATCTGTACATTCTTTGTTGGCCATGTCAGGGATGTCCTCGATGACCTGCAGTATGGCAGCAGTACGTTGGGACTCCAGCTCGACTGTGACTGGGTCAGCATCACTTCATCAAGAGGAAGCAGTCGACATACAGATCAAGCGAAGCCCAAAGACGTCACCGATGCCCGGTAAGTAATGGCCAACAAGAGGTGCGTATGATAGAGGATGTTCCAGAACGAGCCATTTGGTGAAGATGTAGAAGTGCTTTGCCTTCTTGAACAGGTATGCCACAATCGCGAAGCAGAAGGTCTGGTTGAGGATGCTAGGGCGACGGCTCAGCAGCTTCGACAGCGCTCCTTCTACCTGAAGGGACAGCGATTGAGTACATTGGTACTTATCAGCCAGGACGGCCATCCGAGCAAAGTTTTCAGTGTCCCCAGTGCTGAGGGTCTCCTTGTCGGCACAACTAGCGCAGGTGTGAAGAAGCTGAAGCATCAATTGCATGCCAGCCCAATCGTCCTCCGAGCATTCAACCTTCAACGGCAGAGTTTTCGATTGTCCTTCTTTGAAATGAGGTCCCAGCATTGCCTTGAAGACGGGCGAGGCTCGTTTCATCACCGCAGATGAGACCAGAAAGCTTCCGCCGGATTTGTCGCAGCAGTTGATCAGCAAGTCGCCATCATCGATGATCTTCTCGTCCGGCAGGGTCTGCGACTCTGGTTCCATTTTCATTGCTTCGGCCGCCATGATGTTGATGTTGTCGATGGTGGGGGTTGGTGGAGAGTGTTTTGGTGGAGAAATGGAGAGGAAGTGAAGTGGGGAGAGATGGAGAGGAAATGAAGTGAAATAGAATCCGCGCGGGATTGTCCGCGACACATGGAGCGTGGAGGCAGGAACGCTGGAACGGCCTCACTTCACTTCGATTCCCTGGCGTCAAGCCAACGACTTCCGATTTGTGAGACTCTGAGATTTCTGTCAGCCGGAGAGCACTACTGTATTGAATTGCTGGAAGGAGAATGCACGGCAGAGATCAGGGACGAAGCACATCGAACACTTCTTCATGGCACGCTGTCTCGTCCCCTCCTGCAAAGCTTCTGATGCGTCTGGCTGCCTTCAACTTACAATAAAACCGTCACCCATCACCTGTGGTGCATGTGCAACGTTCACCCCGATTACACTATGGCAGTCCGCCTGGTCCTCTCGTCTTGTTCATATCATAGCTTGCATCCCGAGCGCCTCTCTTCATCTTTTCACGCTTTGCTCCCGCTCGCGCCAGTCGATGCAGCACCAGCAGATGGAGCAGCACGTCCTGCAGAGGCAACACCACCAGCAGATGGAGTAGCACCTCCTGAAGAGGGAGCAACACCACCAGCAGAAGCGGTACCACCGCCGTCTCTTACACCAGACACATTCCCTCCATTATCATCACCTGCTCCACTCGTCCCACTCCCATCTCCCGCCCTGTCGGCCGCCTCCTCAATCCTCGCATCCGGCTTCCAGAAATGCGTAAACACCCCAAACCGATCCTCCTCAACCAGCCGACTCGCATCCTCTCTGTCCTGAGGTAGCGTCTTCATCAATCCCTGGCCCGGTCTCGGATAATTCCTCGGATGTACGTCTGGACCATAGTAGGACTCTACTGGCGGATCAGGAGCACGGGTCCCGGCTGGTTTTGATATGGGATGGTATTTCAAAGGCGGTATTCGCTTTGGAGAGGGAGGTTTGGGGTGAACGCCGTTTGTTGGTGGTGCTGTGAGGTCCGTGGTCGGTGCGATGGTCTGTGTACGGGTAGCGAATTCGGGTGCGAAGACTGGAAGAGTCGGTTGGAGAGTTGTCGCTTTTGTGAGAAGGGTGACTAGTAGACCCGAAGGTAGACTGGCGAAGTATCGTTGCCGCTGCCACAACCATATCAGCACTCCGCACCACAAATCCAACACCATTCTCGGGACTCACCTGCTCCGCGCTCAACCCTTGCACCGCCACAAACCCACTAATCTCTCCCTCCGGCACAGGCACCTCCCGCTCAACCTCACACCTCCGACAAAACCACTCCTTATCCACAACATCAATCACACTCTGATCAATAGCCGGCTGATGACAATACCGATGATACGGCGAATTGCACCCGTCGCAGAACACAATCATGTTGCTGGTAGGACTAGTACCTCGCAAGCAGACTTTGCACACGGCGGCCTCAGGGTTTCGGCGAGTGAAGACGCGTTTACGCTTGATGGCGGGAGCGACGGGAGAGGCAGGCGGTGGGGGAACGAATGATGTGGGTTTCTGGACGGAGCGCCCCGATTTGGTCATTGTGGCGATGGGCGTTACTTCATCACTGGAGACGGAGGAGGCCGAGTCTGAGTCTTCGTCGTCTTCGCGCTTGCGTTTGTTCGATCGGCTGGTCCCCTTTCCTTTCCCCCGTGGTCGGCCACCGCCTCGTCCTCGGCCGCGTCCTTTGCCTGGGGCGGGAGTCTGTGTGTTGCTTTCGGGTGTACCGCCGTTCGATAGGAGTCCATTCCCTGCAATACCACCTCCTTTGCCTTTCCCCCTCGGCCTCCCGCCACCTCTGCCTCTTCCCAGTCCCTTCCCGCCTCTCGTCGGTGTTGCAAAGTCGCCATTCTGCTCGACCTGCCCAGCCTGAGACACACCAATTACACCCTCCATAGCTCCTCCTTCATTTTGTGCAGCTCCGACAACAGCCTGACTTTCTCCGTCATCCGTTAATGGCGCGTCCGACAGCACCGAGCTTGAGCGATTAGCTGTATTGCTGGGTGTCGGTTCCCTGTCGGCTGCATTGGCACTTCCGACATGTATGTTTTCTCCAATTGGCAGAGGGTGGCTCATCGCCGTTGTGTTGAGATCCGCGTCGGTCATCGTGGGTTATCGAGACATTGTTGATGTAGGAAGAGCAGGGAACGCATGGACATGGCAACGTCAACCAAGAGCGTGAGGTTAGATGGAGCTTGGGCTTGGAGCTTTGTGGAATCGGCGGGCCGGAGCTGGGGCCGAAGGTAGTCGCGCAAGGGACACGATTTCACATGACTGAAGACGACTGACACCTGATCGTCACTGGGATAACAGGCTGGTAGCTTGGTAGCTCTGATGCACTGTACACGTTATATACAATCTGGGTATCACATCCTTCCACAACCGACTCCAATTCCGTAGCAAACATTGACCGGACAATTTATCCTCACTGCACTTTCTTCTCATCCAGCTCTTCCACTTCTTTTGTCGTCTCAGCTCGGTCAACCCATCCGTCTCCTCGCAACATCCCCATGCCCTTTCTGATAAGCTTCCCTTGCACCGCGTTAGGATTCTTCTCATAGACGAAGTCCACCAGCGCCAGACTCGCCACGAAAACCAATACATCTCCATTCTTGACGCCTCTCCACCATCCATGCTTCTTGCCCACTTTCCACAAGCTGTCCATACTCATTCGCAGACTGTACATGAAATTGGCTCTCTCTTTATGTCGTGCCACAAAGGCCCACATTCCACCGAGAAACCCGCCGAGGAACCAGCGCTGGGTGGGTAGGGTCGTGCGAGGGAGGATGTTGTGAAAGAGGCAGATGCTACCCCAGGAGGTACCAATGGAGCCGGCGACGAAGATGGAAATTGCGAGGATGCGCTTGCTAACGCGGTTGAGGAACGGCGCCGGAGCGGCGATGAGGGATTTGTATCCGAGGAGGGCGAAGGCACCGTAAAAGAGGGTGAAGAATTTGGCGATAGCTGGGAAAGCGGTGATCCAGTACTTGAGGTATGTGCGGGCGCAAGATGGGTCATGGGGATGAAGGACTGCGCAGGAGGTGTGCCTCGTACCTGGGTGGGCGGGAGCGGTGATCGGTGCGAGACGTTGGACCGCGATCGAGCCGGGGAGGGTCTGCTTGTTATTGGGAAAGAGAATCGGCGACACGAATGGTGGCCATTTCAACTTGCTGATCTCAGCGAGGCCGTCGACGATGTCGAATGTGTGTGGCCAGGGTTTGCCAGAGGGGTAGTCGGCGGGTCGCGTTTGGATGTATTCGGGACTGCGCTTGAGGATGAATGCACCGAAGGCCTCAGGGAAGCAGTCTCGGTCGAAGACGAAGGCGTGCAGCAGCTGGCCGCATGTAAAAGGAACCAACATCCAGCTGCCGAACCACCACGGACGGGACTCGCTATCTTTTCCCCATATGTAGCCATTCTCTGCGAGGGCGTTGTAGCCGTACTCAAGGCTGCGGGAGAGGGCGTAGATGGCGATGGTTACTCGCATCTGGTCGGATGGTGAGAGGCCGAGGAGGAAGCCGGCAAGAGATGCTCCCAGAGCTGGTGTGAACTGAGATGTGAGGGCCTTGGTGATACCAGGATTTCGTCGTCTGAATGGTGCCGCATTGTCCTCCTGCAACGAGAACCGTATTCGAAGGAAGAAGCGATGCAGCAGTCGGTGAAAGAGTAAGATTGAAGAGAACGACAGTGCGACCCTCGCATTCTTGTATCGCGGCGGCCCAACAGTTGCCGCATTCACGGTCTTCGCTGCACCACCTCTTCGCTTTGAGATCGCTCCTGTGACGACCTCAATGCCCTTCAACACGGAGTACAGTCCAACGAAGACCCGCAACGCCGCACGCACAGCAGCTGTGTTGTAGTCTCCACCCTCCGAGCTGCTCGCTGTGATCTTCTCATATCGTGGTGGACTCGGTGTCTTCTTCTGTACTTGTGCTGGAGCACGGGAGATCAGGTATGCGTGGAGGAGCTCGTATTCTCGCGGTGATATAGTGTATCGCAACGCGGTCCGTGTGATGGGATCGACCGGGCCGCCTTTGGAGATGTTGCTGATGTTGGAGCTGCTGGATCGCCGTGATGAAGACGACATTGTTCCGATGTTTGTGTTCTCGTGCTACCGGAGGAGGTGCCACATTTGTCCAACAGTGTTGTCGCAAAGGTCGGACGGACGCGAGTCGATGTTTTGGTGTTCGCGAAAAAGACGTTGTGGACCGTTGCGATTTGTTATTCCCATTCATAGTCCGGAGAAGGGATGACCCTGGGGTTGCCGTAAGGTACCGAGGCGTTTTGGAATGCCAAGACAGGAACGTCCTTCGGAGTTCGCTCGTCAGCTTCTCGTTTGTGAGTCCCGCATGCAAGTCGGGGGCACAGTCTGTCACTCATGGCAGGAGGCCGCCCGTCGATGGCGGAATCCCGAGCACTGGCTTTCGAGGTCATTTAAGAAAGAAGCATGTTCAATTCCGGAACTTCATGAGATCGCCCACGAGGCACGGAATTGTATTTCCCATTACAGGAGCATAATGATCGAATTCAGCATCCGACCTTGATGTTGATCTGGTCATTCACGATGACTTCGGTCGCTTGAGCTGAGCGCATGGCCACAGATCGATATGAATGCCAGGCCCGCAGCCATCCCAGTAAAAAGGAAGAATGCGAGGAGCTACCGGAAGCCGTATCGCATCGTGCAGTTGTTGCAAAATACATGAGCCTCCTCGAAGCAGTTCTGTCTCCCTCCGTTCCCAGCACGTACCCTCGAGTGAGCCTGAATGGCGCGAATTTACAGCGTCGACGGGGTCATCGCGCCTCTGCTCTCGACTTTCAATACAGCATGCATCCTACCTCTGCTTCGGGCCACTTCACTCCGAATCCTTCGCGGCGCTGCAAAGGAGACAGCATGCATCGAGAATCTCAAAGGACGAAATGGCTCAGTCCGGATTGTATCCCGTGAGCCTGGCGCAAGGCTTTTTGCAGGGTATGTGGGGATCACGGTGCCCCTGATTGCGTTCAATGTTATCCTCTGTATGACGAACGAGCGGTGGTCGACAAGAGGGTGGACAGCATGGCGGCGACGTGCGATGCTTGGTCCGTCCGCTCATGTAACAAGCTGAAGATCGGCGAGTACGGCTAGGAGCTCGCACTGGAAGCGATCACGCTCATTGTTCTGCGGCGTGTTTCAAGTCAGATCGTACTCAACAAGGATACCGACTCGAAAGGAAGCCGCTGTGTGTGGCGTGGTTGTGAGTCGTAGCCTGCTCTGGGCGTCGTGCCTGCATGGCGGTGAGCGCAATGACAAGCTCTTTCATGCAGAGTACGCCGACCGGTGATCAGCCTGTGGTTATGCAGATGGATGATGTGTGTGATGATCATGCGTGTGTTGGGAAGACGATTTGACTGGTATTGTAGATGTCGTGCCACTCTGACGAAACGGAGACGGTGAGAGAGAGATGTGCTGGGAGTATCAGAAAAAGTAAGGAGCGTTGAGTGGCACGGTATGTGATAGGTTTCCCATCGTTGCCACAATGGAGTGCCTGTCAGTTCCAATGGTACCTGGAAGATCTCTTCCCACGAGCTGCGGGAGCGTTGCATTCGATAGACGGGTAGCAACGTGGTTGAGTCTCCGCAGTGGAGAGCAGAACGTGTAGTCGGTAATTGGTATACCTCGCCTCCTTGCTTCATTTCTCGGGACCTTGCCGTTGTCATCGAGCCGGAGGAGCTGACTAAGGGGTGGAAACTTATGCGTAGGACCACCAGCGGTGTTGCAAAGGTGCCTGGGTGTTCAGCGTGGCGGTCTCGTGCGACTATCTCCGTTGCAGCCCCTTGGACTCTCAATGAATTTTCGATTAGTAATCTTGTCCTAACGTGATTTCCTTTCTGTTCTGGTGTAACTTCTCTTTTTGTTCTGACTCAGCTTTTTAGCGTGACCCGCTGCGCGGGTACGCTGTATAGCAATTCGACGCTAGTTTTGAGCTAATAAGAGCGACGGAATCTATTTCGAGCCTAAGGGTCTACTAGCTTATAGTGGAATACTAACATTTTAGTCGTAAGCTATATATATTAATCGACTAACAACACCTTAGTATAGATTTAAACATACGAGCTTATTTAGCTAGCTTCCGTAATTGTAATAGTATAGTCGGTTTAGTTATATAACGTAAAGCGGTTATAAACGAGACGTAAATCGAACGCCGGTTTAGTAAACGCTAGGTTCTACTACCTACTAGAACAAAAACTTAGCCGTTCCACTAGAATAATAACTCCACTACCTTTAATAATACTAAAGGCTATTCTAGTATTATCGTAAGTGTTCTCCGACCGACTACGTAACGCCTATATAATACTAAGTTATCCTTAAAACCCGTGAATCGAACGCCGGCTACTAGAACAAAAACTCCAACACCGGCTAGAACAATAACTCCACTACCTTTAATAACCCTAAAGGCTTTCCTAGAACCGTCGTAAGTACCCTCTTAATAACTACGTAACATTAAGTTGTCCTTAAAACCCGTATGTCGGGCTAGCGAATATTAGCTTCTAGAACAAAAACTCTACTACCTACTAGAACAATAACTCTACTACCCGCTAGAATAATAACTCCACTACCCGCTAGAATAATAACTCTACTACCTATAACCCTAAAAGTAGTCCTAACGCCTACGTAACGTCGAGTTATCCTTAGTCGCTATAGGTTCTAATTAGCTACCGTCTAGCGCCTCCGACTTAATAAACATGTTATCCTCTAATATCGAGCGTATAGATATCGGCAATCTAGGCGTACGTAGGGATGCTCGCGGTATAGATGCTCTACTCTAGTAGATCGAGAACGAAAACGAGTAGAACGTCTAGCTAAGCGATAAAGAGCTAGAGAATAACGAAGAAGATCCTAATACGGATCTAGAGGATAAGAATGTTAATAATAAGAATAAAGAGCTATTGCCTAGCTAGTAGCGTACACCGGAAGAGTAGTAGATCTTTAATAGGAAGTATAAGAGGATTATAAAGAATATCCGTAACGCTAGATTTAGTGGATTCGATGCTCTTCTTCGCTACTAGACCCGTATAGATACCCTCTAACGCCGCTCTATAATATACTATCGCCGAGTTCGTAGAGTTTAGATAGTCCTTACGCGTAAGGAGCTTGTTAGCGCGAAGTAGATTAGGATAGAACTTAAGAAGCTTATCGGCATACCGTTCTTCGACAAATACCTACCCGAGAATAGTATAAAGTAGGTCTAGTTAAGTAAGATTAACGAGATTATCCGTAAGGTTGCGCCGACCTAGTATAGTATAATTAACGATAAACTACTTCCGAATAATCGTGCTAACTAGGCTAAAATTAAGCAGCGGTTTAAGAATAAGTACGACTTAATTGCGAAGCGTAGTATAATAATAACTACTACGGTCGTCCACTCGATTACGAAGTAGCGTACGAACTAGATGCTAAAGGCACTCGGTCTACTATTAGTAACCGGCGGAGTTAAGAGCCGTCTAATTTTAATCCTTAACCGAGCTAGTCTAGTCTCTGGCTTTAAAACCCTTTAAGCCCTTTAAGAGTCGAATATAGACGAGCATATACGCGCGCTAATTAAGATAGCGCTCGATCCTTAGACCTTAATCGTATATAACAACTTCTATCGCTAGGAGAAGAAGAACGAGCAGGTCGTTAGCTAGAAGGACGATAGAAGAATATAACTACGTCGTTAATAGCTAAATGCTAGTACATCCCGAAGAACATTAATAAGGGCATAGTTTATTAGAAGACGCCTCTCGTAGCTAAGAGTATCCTTCGTAGCCTAGGTAGCAAGGCTACTATCGGTAAGATTATCGCTCGCGGCAAGTAGAGTATAAAGTACCTTATAGCGTAGATAAATTAAGTGGATGCTAAAGGACGTCCTATATATAGGCCGATGTATAGTCTAGCGAGACCTCCTTAGACTCCGTAGACTTAGACTCCGTATACTACTACCGCCGCTACTACCGCCGCTACTACCGCCGCTATAGAAGACGTCGAGGATCCTCTAGTTAGCGTAGACCCTACTATATTAGCAATAACTCCTAACTATGCAACGGCGCTTTACTATATCGATTAGAGCATCGCTAGCGCCCTTAGCGACGAAGTCCTCGACAAGCTATTTGAATCCGGTAGCAGTCGTCCGTAGTAGCCGGTGCTTAACGAGCTAATCCACGAGCTTACCTAGGTCCTATCGCTACTAGTGTCGATAAACGACGAGGCCTTATTAAAGGGCACGTATATAGTTTATAACGACATCTAGCTAAAATTCCTTAAATTTGCGAAGGAGGACTTTAAGGCTAAGAAGACTAGTCGGCTATAGCTTGTTTATAGCGACTAGATAACGATCGAGCGCGCTCGGTCGGTAATAAAAGAGATAGTCGAGAGCGAGCTATTGTTCGATAGGAAGGACTAGATGCTTCCGATCCCTACATAGTTCTATATTAAGATAAACAACCTATAGACTATAGCAATGCGCACGCACTAGGATCTAAATAAGGATAGTAACGTTCTTAACTATAGTCTTAAAGCCGACAACAAGTACTTCGGCATTAAGAAGATTACGAACAAGAACCCCAAGTTTTTTAGTACGTAGAGCCTTATTATGCGTGGTTTTAAGGCTCGCAACCTCGGACTGTTTGTATAGGAGCTAAAGGATCGTCGCGATTATAGGTTCGCTCGACAAGTAGATAAGTCCGATATAGGCGCTATTCGTCGCGCGGTATAGAGTATAGGTAAGGAGAAGTACCTGGAAGTCCTAGAATCTATCTACTAGAAGGCATATACCGCGAATGCTTAGAAGGGAGCTTTAGATCTAGTATTTACGACGCAGTGCTATATGTTGTAGGAGGTAGAGCTCTTTCTAACTATTGCAAAGGCGACTTATATAGAGGACATCGGCTATATGCGCTATCTCGTCGACCGGCTAGTTATCTAGTTCCTAGGTATAGAGTAGAGCAACTACGGTAGAGAGATAATCTATCTACGTTAGTTGTTAAGCGAGGCTGTCGATAAAGAGCTCCAGACTAGCATTATAGCCTCTAGCGTCCTTAATTAGTCGGGGTATCGCGGAAAGGCTGTAGCTATAGATAAGCTAGTCGAGATCTATAACATAGAGTACTCGATAGATATTAAGCAGCATACTAACTTAACGCATACGCTCGACAAAACCTTCCGACGCATCGCCCTTATGCGCGAATGTAGCCGTGTCCTTAAGCTAATCTTTAGTGGATTTAGAGCGACGTATACTAACTACTATACCGCTAAGAACACCTCTAACAATATTATCGGCTATAGTATATAGCTATAGGAGAAGGGTCTCTCGTCTATTAAACCCGGACGCACCGGTGCTCTATTAGACAACATCCGTTAAGCTAGTGCCGAACTCTTGCTATTAAAGGTTAGAGACTTTAATATCGCGAACTAGCGGTTCGCTCGTAGGATTACGACGGTCTTACCGAGCTTCGATAATAGCGAGCCTAAGGACTTTAGCGAACACGGCGTAGCTGCTATTAAGGATAGTAATAAACTATTCGTTACGGCTAGTAGCGGTAGTAAGGATAAGGTTAAAGAAGAGGTCGGAGAAGATAGCTAGGAGGATATCGAGGACAATAGAGCTAGCGGAGCTAGCGGAGCGAGCAGTTTCTTTTAAGTGTAGACGGACAAGACTAGTATAGTACTAGTAACCGGAAAGGTCGTCGCTAGAGCAAAAAGTCGGTTATACTAGAACAACAACTCGACCTATTATAGTTAGCTAGAAGCGTAATAAGCAGCGGGTAGAGTAGGGCATTAGAACGATAAGTGCACTAGGCTCTTACATATTACGACTCTTACTATTAGCGTCCTCGTTTATCCGTACCTCTCGTTTATCCGTATTAGAGCAACCTCGCTCGTACTAGAATAATAACCTCGTGCTAGAACAGAAACCTTAGGCTACAATACTAAAACGCATCCGTAAAGTAAAGTCGGCTAGAGGGTAAAGTATATTAGCTATTATAAGGTTTCTCGATAATAGGAAGGAAGTAGTTCGTCTTATGTTAAAACTTCGTCGTCTAGTCTATTGTCTTCTCTTCTTCTTCGTCCTTACGCATAATAATAGTAGCAGTTATAGTAATAGCACTGCCGCCGGGTTTTTTCTCCCCTTTTCGTTGTCTGTCTATACCTATAGAAGGTATTACTACTACTACTATTATTATTATTATTAGCCTTCGCCGCGCCGCCTCTACTATATCCCGCCTCGCTACCTATTAGGTATGCTAACTCTTTCCGTTCGTTTCGAGCTCGAGCGCCGGCCGCTCTACTACTAGCATTACTAAGTAAGTCGGACAATCTAGTAGTCGTATAGTATTTAGTAGCTAACTTCCGTATAGGCGCGAGAAAGCTAACCGCCTCTCCGCCCTTACTACTACTATCTCCCGCGTATATACTTCGCGTCGCGAGTACTACTACCTCCGCCTTACTCGCCTCGCTCGCCTACGTGCTACTAGTAGCCGTAATATAGTCCCTCCCTTAGTCCCTACCTTCTCCTTTGCTCCGCTAGTTACTACCCTCTCCGACTATAATATTACCCTCGGCGACAATAACAATAACAATAATGCTAGCTTAGCTAGCTTCCCTACTAGCGATTCGCCCTCTTCTTCTCCCTTCCCGCCGGCCTATTAGTAAGTTTAAGACGACAGCTTCTCTATTTAAATCGATACTAACTTAATATAGAGCGCCTACCTACCCTACTACCTCTACTACTATCGGCCGGCCTATTAGTAGTAGCCGTGCTCGGCTCTACGAGCCTACTAATCTTACGGCGTATTACGCTAAATATATTAATAAGGTAGGAGGGTAGGCGGAAGTAAAGCCGGCGTAGTAGCGTAAGCTCTTATATATCGCTTATATCGAAGAAGGAGCTAGTGTTACGTGTGCGCCGGCGTACTCGGAGTATAGGGCGAGGAACGGCCGGGGTTTAGTAACCCCGTACCTTATATATACGCCTACTAACGCCGCCGTCTTCGATAAAGGCTTAGGTATAGGAAAGTATACTTGTTACCGCTTCCGCGGTAATATCTAGTATATATAGAATAGTAGTAGTAGCAGTAGCAATAGCAGAATAGAGTTCGGAGTTTAGCGTTTAGTAATATAATCTTAGTCCTCGTATCTAGTACCTCGTGCCTCGTGCCTTAATCGCTTCCTTCGTAGAATAATAAGGCTAAACTAGCCGTTACCTTATAAATACCTTAAACCGCTTTACTCTTAGAACTATAAGTCTAAGACCGGTTAGCTCGTATAATCGATCGCGTGCTAGAATAGTAACTCTAAGTGCTAGAACAATAAGGAGAAGCTAGAATAATAACTCTAGTTATCGATAATAGTAGCCGCATTCGACAATACGAGGGAATTGCTTTAGGTAGAATATATTATATACTTCCTTTCTCTTCTTCCCTTCCTCGTTACGTACTATTACAAGCCTTCGCCGCTATTACTAATACTAAGATGTCGCGCTCTTCCCCTCCCTTCGAAGAAGTCGACCTAGACGCGTTGCTAGACAACGTTACTACTTACGCCGATTAAGAATAACCGCGTGTTACTACTTCTACTTAGCGCCCTTCTCTACCTTCTCCCTCGCCGGTACTATTAACACTACTACTACTACTACTAAAAGCCGCTACTCCGGCCTCTAGCTATCTTTCCTCTCTACACCGTCCTACTCTTCGTCGCCGTAGTAGCCTACTACCCTCCTCCGACCTATTCGAATTTATAGCCGAAGAAGAAGAAGAAGAAGAAGAAGCTATATCGCCCTCCGCTCCGCCGCTATCTCTAGTATAAGCTCCTCCCTCCTAGTAGTAATAGCAATAATAAGTTCGCGGTCGACTAACCGGCGCTAGCTCTACGGAGCTATACTAACTATAAGAGACCGGCAAGTAGTAGACAAAGTAGGTAGATAGAGTTAGCTAGAATAATATAAAGCTAGCCGAATAGAGGAAGATCTCTACTATTACGAGAATAGAGGAGCTACCGTAGTATAGCACTGCTTATAATCCGGCCTATAAGAAGTGTGTTTTAAGAGAGTAGCGTAGTAGTAATAGCCCGTATAAGGTATATATATACGAGGCTACCGGTCTGTTTAAGAAGGGTAAGGCGTCGGTTAAGTGCTCGCGCTATCGCGTAGGTAGAGAGGTATACGAGTAGTAGGTAGCTTCTTTAATTAATTCGGTGTTGTAGTGTCTTTAATCTTAAAATCTCTAGTCTGTCTATATTCTACCCCTCTGATTTTTTTGTCCTAATACGATACTACGAGTGTTTTTTATTCTACGTTACGAAAATCCAAAACGCGAGGCTAGCGAGCGCCTCGCTCGCCTCGCCCGCCTTACCCGCCTCGCGTAAAACATATGTCGCCGAGTGCCTCGCTCG
>JALRMM010000325.1:0-41620 GCA_026122155.1 Zymoseptoria crescenta | reverse complement strand
GGACGATATATCTAGAGGGGACTAGAGAGGTGTTGCCGCCCCCGAATTACTAGGACGGCTTAGTAGAGCATTTAATGCTTCGGACGCGCTAGCTATATGTTTGCGCTTAGTAGGGACAGCGGGCTAGTCGCTAGCGGGTTGTTCCTTAGAGGAAGAGGGTTTGTCTTTAGGTGTCGACATAGTAGATTCTTTTAGCTAAGAAATTAAAGCACTTCGTTAGAAGTAGGTATATTAGAGATGTAGGCAAACAGGAGTAGTTATAGTGTCTCTTTTATGCCTCGGAGGGGATGTAGGCTAGTATTTTAGTATTTCCTAGACTATTAGTCTAGTAAAGAAAGCGAGACTCCAAACAGGGCTAGTAGTGTTGTTACGTCGCCTAGAGGGGGCTATCGGTGTCGGATCCTCTTATTACTATTAGATCCGCGAGCTAACACTGTTTTAAGCTCGACGGCGATACCGGAGTCTTAAAAGGGAAGTTGCGGAAATAAGGTATGGAGTAGACTAGGTGCTAGTAGCGTATAGGAGTATTAGAACCTTTCCCAGACTAGTGACTTCTAATAGTCTAGCAAACATTATAAGCCTAGGGAAGGTTCGATAGTGCCTCTACATAAGGGAGGCGGTAGCGTGTGTATAGAGTAGCAGATAGTGTTCTCGTATGCGGCTATAGTGCTAGGTGTACTAGCTATTTTCTTTAGGTCTCTAGGTACTCGGTAATAGAGCGGCGGGTCCTACTCTCGTATGCGAGGCACGGTAGTGCTCGTAATGTTAGTAGTGCTAACATCGATAATAGTGCTAATGTCGGTAATAGGACGATTATTACCGCTCTAGCCGTAAGGTAGTCCGAGCGGCGCTCGTACGTCTATTACCCTAGAGAACACGCTACTAGTTAGATACTCCTTACCCGCCTAGCTACTACGATATGTTAAGACCGCGCCGACATTGTTCTTCGGGTATTCGCTATGCCCGCGTTAAGGGGACTTAGCACCTACTCCTTCCGGCTCTACTACTAGTAACGATCTACCGGTTACGTAAGCGTTTATCTACTTGTGTCTATAATATCCATCGTGTCTATAAGGAGACAGGCGGACGGCAAAGAGGGTATATCTTTAGAAATTCTTCTTCCGTAGTCTGGATTCTCTCCTTAGCAACTAGCCGGAAGTCGTCGTTAAGGTAGTAGGTAGTCTAGCTAGTAAGAAGGACCCTCGCCCTTAGCTACTACGGTATGTTAAAACCCACTAGTTAGATACTCCTTACCCGCCTAGCTGCTACGGTATGTTAAGACTGCGCCGGCATCCTCGCTACTATCTCTCTACTAATAGTAATAATCTGCGGGTTACGTAACCCTTCGTATTATAATGCCTATAACGTCTATAACGTCCATTGTGTCTATAAGGGGTAGTCGGCTAGTAGGGAGGGTATATCTCCCTAGGTATTAGTCCTCTATAATCTGGATTCTCTCCTCTTTAGTAACTAGCCGGAAGTCGTTGTTAGGGGGCTGTCTGTAGAGAAGAGAGGGCACGAAGGAGGAGTGCGGCGGGTAGTAGGCGAAGCTATTATAGTAGGAATTTTGGTCTAGGAGGCTCCTTTTACCCCCGAGACACCCTCTTTTTATAGTAGAAACCTCTCCGCAGTGCGTGCCTATTTTAAGAGCGTATAGTAGACGCTAGAGGTGCAGTCCTTAGTGCGTATAGCGGAGTAGCTAGTCTAGAGGTAGCTGTCGTCGAGGGATAAGAAAATTTTTCTTAGCTACTCCTATAGCCGGTAATGTGTACGTAGCTGTTCGCACACATTAGGTATCGGTATTTAGATTCGAAATTAGATTTGGATTTAGACTTGGATTTAGATTTGGACTTAGAGCTACATCTACCCTAGCTAAGGGGTAGAGGTATTTAAGGTTGTTGTAGTCGTAGGTAGTTATTATAAAGGTATAGCTTCCTACTCGAGGGTGCGACTAGCGCATTTCTTAGATATCGTGTATTTCTCGTAGGCTCGTCGCTTGTAGCACACTACTGCTATCCTATATATCTTACTACACCGCTAAAGCGAGTGTAGGAGTCTTATATCGTCTACTAAAATGTAAGGGGGGAGTATACTTAGACTCTAAACTCCCGTCGGATAGTAGCAGTATGTACCGGAGGTGTAGTAAAAGAGGGCTATAGAAGGTAAATATGTAAAAAGAGGACGAGAGAAGGTAGGTAGGGGGGCAACGAGGAGATAGATTCAAGTGCTATATGCTGTTATGCCTTCGAAGTGCTAAAAGGGTAGCATAATAGAGGATGAACTCTATTAGCTACCTAGCGACGAAGGTAGCACTACTAGATACACGTAACTAGTGCGACTTTCCCCACTACACCAGCATAGGTTAGAAGGAGAAACTAAAGCGAAGTAGGAGCGATTGTAAGCCTAACTATAGCCGGCTTTAGCAGCTTCTTAGATACATACCCGTATAAACTACATAGTGTAGTAGCTCTATCGTCCTTTTAAGGATTTCAAAACCGCCGACCTAAATAAAGCCGCGAGTCTTAATAAAGTACTTAATTAGCTTAGAAGGTAGGTAGACCTTAAGAAGCTGCTATCCTTAGTAAGCTGCGAAGAGCTGTAAGACTTAGTAAGAATTCGTGGACTTAGTAAAGACAAAATAATAGTAGACTTAAAAGGTTTAGGGGACTTCGGAGGACTCGGTAGACTAGGTAAGAACTAAATAACCCGCCCTTTCGCTTTAACTCGGTAAGGACAAAGCATCGGTAGACTTGGACACTTAATATACTCCGTAAGGCTTAGTAGACTTAGTAGACTTCGTAGGAACAAAACGTACCGCCCTATCGCTTTTTATAGCGATAGGGGGCTAGAAAACAGCCGAACTGTTTTTACTTTAGGTTACCGAACTGCTTAGAGCTACTATAGTGCTTCGTAGTTAGCGCGCCGCCTCTACTAACTAGACAAGCTGGAAGGATTAATATTATTCCAAAGGTGCATAGCAATGCGAACAAAGCTATATGCTGCTCCCTATAGCTTATAGTAACCCTACACGGACAATAGTAATTAAGATAGCCGCTAGTTAAGTTATTTAACCGCTCCTTTGCCTACCTACCTATATAGGCCTCTACTAAGGAACAAGCTATGCCGAGCTCGAACTAAGGATATAGAGTTCCTCCGGACAACGATAAGGGTGGAGTTGTACGTTCTAATTCCTTAATCGAAGCTATTAGGCTATTTACGACATAAAAGACGCGGGTAAAGGAGGTTTATGTTGTCGCAATATAAAGATACTACGTGCTTCCCGGGCTTCTACCGGTAGAAGAGTAAATAGAAGCAAGAGGGCGATTGCAGTAGTTAGCACACCGGCTTACTAATTGTCTATAATAATTTAGTTGTAAGGAGGTAAGGTTAGGTTAGAACGCGGGGAAGCGACGCTATTCCTAATTAGGCAAACGCTAAGGACATTCGCATTAATATGTCTATGCGACATTAACACGAATGTCTTAATTTAATGCGAGTGCTAAGAGCTAATTAGCCTAATAATCGCAGCACTTTGCGCGAATAACACTATATATAGACGACGTCGACGGACTCGTCGACCTTTACGAAGGCAAATTACCGCTTTATATTGCTACCTACGCTAACACTGCACCCGCAGTCTAGGTCCAACCTTATCTATAGGAATAACCTACGACATACGACTACTAACGCCTCTACGGTACTCGACCGCTACTACCTCTACGGTACTCGATTACTATGCCCCTACGGTACCTAACTACTAGCGCCCCTACGGTACCTAACTACTAGCGCCTCTACGGCGGGCACAACCGATATCCGATTAGGCCGGCCGTCGCATTACGCTACCTCTCCGCTCTACTTTACTATACGAGCATTACGCGGACGACAATATTAAGGGATACGACCGGTCGCAATGCCGAGTTAAAGTAGATGCGTTAACAGTCTACCTACTTTATTCGAGGAGCGGCTAGTAGACTCGGCGCGATGTAAAGGCGGTATAAAAAGAGGCGGACAAAGGCGATAGAAACGACGATAAGAGCCTATTAAGTAAATTCGGCGAGTATAGAGAGGAAAAGGCAAGTAATACTAAGGGAAGGATTGCAACGAGAGCTACGCTACTATGTCCTCTATATATGTTGCGCTATTTAGTATATAGAGGTAGGAGCGGCGAGAGGTCGATAGAGGAGATAGTATAAGAGGGAACTTCCTCTAATACTTAATAAGGATTTGGGGTTATACGGCATCTTTGCATATACTAGGAATCGTATAGACATATACTGCTCTAAACAGGGAACTCCCTCCTACTATTATCGACTCTCCCTTCTAAGATAAACGACGGCAGCTCTACGACCGCTACTACCGTAGTAAGAGCGCTATAGTGCATCTCTCTCCGAGCAAGCTACCGCTATAATTATTGCTATAATGTCGTAAGGAGGGCGCGAGCGGTAGAGTACTATCGCGGGGAATGCGTATACTACCTTCTTCGACTACCTTTTTAGCTATACGTTGTCGGCTAACCTAAAGACCTCGAAACTACTAGCATTATTTGCTTGTTAATAGTTTAATGCGAATTCGTCGTTTTAATGCGAATGGAAGTAGCTAACGAGGACATTAGCAACACCCGACATATCTACGGAAGCGGTCGTTCGACCTTCCGCTATAGAGCCGGCTCTAGAGCCCTCGAGTACGGTCTCCGTCGTAGGCTTCTATGTTAGGGATAACTACTTGCTCGAGTACTATGTACTGCGCTAGCAGATAGAACAGGGATTCGTGTTGTTATAACAACTATAATTCTTCTACCTAAACCCTAACCCTACGAAGTAAAACATCGACTAACATATATAGTATTAATATATATCTACTAAGCCTTGTCCGAGCATTTAGGCAAGTCCGTCGGACTATGTAGATATCGCTATAAGCCTATAGCTACTAGCGTTTAGCTTATATGCGTAATTCCACTATCTAGTAGTATTCTTAGCTTGTCGACGTTCTTCGACTTTACTTTCTAAACTCGTGCACTAACACTTTCACGATTATAGGACTACAAGTACACTATTCGGGTTAAATTACTTCTGGAAATTTATGCGAATGCTTTCGGTTTAATGCGAATAGTAAGTTACTCGTACCTTATTACGGTTGTTATATATTCGAGTAACTAACAATAGCGGCTCTTTATAGCGACGCACGGATCGAGCTTAGATTAAGACGACTGCAATTAATTAGCCGTCCTTATATTGTTCGGTTATTCGCATTGTCCTTATTACGCTCCTATTGCCTCGTATATTGCCTACCTTTACTCTATCGTCTAACCTCGTTGTAAGTCGCTTTACTTCCTACTTGTTATTATACTAAGTCTTGTTATTGTTACGTTTATTACTCGGTAGACATAAAACTTTAGACGAGTCCCTTATTTCTTCCTCTTCTCTTTTTCTTCTTTAGTAACAGCTTATACGACAATAGTAGTAGCAGTAGACTTAATAAGGCCCTCGGAAGTTTTTTTCTCCCTTTCGAATAATATTAAGGCTTACTATTAGTTTCTTTCTTCTCCGTCGCCCGTATTAAGACCTCTACTCGGCGCCGCCTTCCTTACTACTAGCTAGCAATCTCTTCCTCTACCGTCGCCGCCGCTATTATGTCTCGCGTACCGGTAATCTAGGCGCTACGCGCCTTTATATCGTCGACCCGCGACATCGATACCTCTACCGCTCGCGACGAGCGTGCTCGTCTCCGCCGCCGCTATAACCTCCGCGTCTCGCGCCTTCGGGCAAATCGCCGCCGTAATGTCCTAGCCGCGGTTAATAACCCCCGCTTTATCGCTAGCGTAATAACGCCTCCTCCTCCTCCTTCTCCTCTAACGCCTATAGCCTAAGGCCGCATCTACGAAGTTCTACGCCTAGTATTAGGCCTTAATAACGATAATAATAATAATAACATTAACAACGACGACGACGAATAGGAGCTACTACCTCCGCTACCTCCGGCCGAGAGTAGGAGGTTAATAATAAGGGGGATACCCGGAGCGGATAAGAAGAAGGTAGAGGGAGAGGGAGAGGCGTTAGCCGGAGTAAAGGTAAAGGAGGGCTCGGTAGGTAGTAGGTTTTTTAGCGGGCCGGGTACTTCTTTTAGCGGTGCGTTAGTTCCTCGGTTTACTAGTAGTACGTCTAGAGCTAGGTTTAGGGATAGTGTTACTAGGCTAAGTACGGCGAAGGATAAGAAGAAGAAGGATAATAACGATAATAAGAAGAAGAAGGGTAGAAAGAAGATTAGCTAGGTTAGGCCGGCGAGTAGTCCCTTCCGCCGTAATAATAAGGAGTAGGCTATTATACCTACTACAACTCGGCGGAAGTAGGCTAATACCGGCCTAATCGATATATAGGGAGAGGTGCGCTCGCGCGCGTACTAGCGCTACTACTACGACTATACGGAAGGTCGTAAGGCTAACCCTTATAAGATAATAGTGCGCTTTAATAAGTACTAGTAGTGCTACTCGTAGAACCTCGAGTGCCGCCCGTAGTTTAGCTCTTAAATACTAATAGGTGCTATTCTATGTCGTCTGCGATATTCTCTATTAATCCCTTATGCCGGTGCCGTAATTAGTCCTCTTCTAAGGCTAGTAGGATATTGCTATTAGACCTATAGCATTCGCATTAACTCGCTACACTCGTATTAACTCGCTACCCTCGTATTAAACCTATAGCATTCGCATTAACCCGCTACACTCGCATTAAACCTAATTACCGCTACCGAATCTACGGTACTTCGAAAGGTTATAACGATAGATGCTCGGCTCGCATTTAAGCGATAAGGTTGCATGCTAAGAATACTATTACATTCGCATTAAGTTAAAGCACTCGCATGAAATCTTAAATGAAATATTGATGCGAATGGACCCTGAGTGGACCCTGGATCTCGAGAAAATGCAAAATTGTTGCGGTTGAGCTAGTTGAACCAATAGTCCGCCGTGCTGATTGCTGTCGTGAAGGATCGGAAGTCCTGACTCCTCGCAAATGCTTCGACGATCAAGGTTCATTAGGGCCACCTAGAGTTCGTGACGACGGTTCTGAGCCTTCTTCATTCATTGGCGCAAAGTCAAATGGTCCGCTCCATCATCTTCAATTCTGGAATGCGTAGCAAAGGCGATGAATATGTGGGATCATGGCCAGCTGCTATAATAAAACTGCGTGCGGGTCATGTTGCCATTTCCCAGCCAATCACGACAAGCCTTCGACCTATGGACCACCAGCAGTGTCCACACTGGCGACGAAACTCGACCCGCGTTCCTCCACTCTGTAGAGAATCGGCTGGATGATGTCTAACGACCGCCTGCGCGCGCTGGTCGGAAAAGCATGCGATTCCTAACAATCGTTTGAAGCGCCGGTTCATGGACTTGTTGATGGCAGAGGAGAAGTACTGCAAACTTTTCGTCGATCTCCTGCATTCCTCGCTCCGGGAAAGTCTGGGCGGTCGCAAGGAAGGCAATGTCAACGCCATGCAGGCTCAGTCCAACAGTCAGCAGCCAGAATCCGAAGCAAATTGCTTCGCGCCAATTGTCGATCCTGGAGAACAACCACTCATTCCCGGAAACGGCCTAAGAATCTCTGAGCTTGTCCGGCGTTGTCTCCTTGGAGTCCACCTTTCGCATCCTCTCTTCGTAAACCTTGTCCCATGACCTCCGCTTCGCCCGAGCCTTGCCCTCGGCCTTCCACTCTTCCTCCTGCTGCTGCCGCATCCACTCATCCTCATCATCCGCGTCTTTGTTCATCTCCGTAGCCAAGTGTGATAGTTCCGACGCCGCCTTCACGTCTCGCACCTCATCCATCACTACTTCCACCTTCCGCTTAGCTGCCAGAATGCGCTGCAGGATCCACATCGCCTTCCGGTGGTCGTGCTGCATCTGATCCAGTTCAGACCGTAGCTTATCGATGTTCGCTCTCCACTCGTTCCAGTCCCATTTGAAGTGCTCACCGCGGAAACCATCAGCCCAGTCCCATTTGAAGTGCTCACCGCGGAAACCATCAGCCCAGTCCGCATCACCATCGCGCACGGCTCGGCGAACGTCTTGGCGAAGTCTGATGACCTTCCTCTTGAGCTCGGTAGCGTCCGACCGACTGATTCGCACAATTGTCTCCGCACACGATACCATACGATTGAGCGGAGTTGATGAATCGATGCCAAGATCGGCAAGGAGGGGTCGGAGGCGGACGACGTACGCCTGGAGCTGCTCCGTGGTGAGGATACAGTCCATTTTTGAGGACGTGGTGAGTATTCGTCCGAAGATGGTCTCGTACTTTCGTTCCGATGTTGCGGTTATGTATCGTATGCTGGTGGCGTGGTGAGCGAAGTCTTTGAGATGAGGGTTGCACATTTGCTTCGATGTTGTTGTAGGATGAAATCTTTCAAGTTCAGACATTCGCGATCCTCGCTCGATTCGATTGGCGTGTGGCAAGTGCAAGTGTGACTCTCCTGTTGCAAGTATGTTTGCAGGTGACAAGACACCCATCCGAAGCATGAAGAGTGAACATCCGCTGTCACCGATAAGAGAGGCCAGCGAGCTGATGATAATGCCAAAACGCATGTGAGCGGCGATCGTGCGGACCTTCTCCCATCGTGCTCTCACATCTACAATGTGAGGCATAGTCACCCAGATTCCGGTCCAGCCTGCCTGTCAAGATCAAATCCAGGCGCTGAGAGTATTTCATGAAGCAACACTTGGAGCTGACTCCTAGAGCAGCCAGCACCCGCAGTCAATATCTCGGACGAGGCTCATACCGGTTGTCAGACCAATGCCACGCGCGACGCCTCGGCGGATTCTTGCGCTCGCGAGTGTTCCTCAACTCGTCGTCATGCCGACTAATCTTCTGCCAATGCTCATCCTCTGCCATTCGCTCGCTCCTTCGTAGCTCTTGCGCCCACGCATCAGCCCTCCTCGTGTCCTCAATGACGGACCTGTATTCCTCCTCTGCCCCTGCATCCCACTTGTGCGAGGCTCGCCTGGAGTCACGGTCTTCTTGCAGAGAAACAAGCAGGCAGAAGAGAGCCAGGCTGTACTGCTCCAGAGCTCGGTCCAATTCTTTCTTGAGTTCGGATACTGAATTTGACCATTTGCCAGGCATGACTTCGTTGACTTCGGCTTGGAGTGCCTGCTGGATTTTTGCGCGGAGCGTGTCCACTTTTGCCTTGTGCTCGTTGGCAGTGCGTCGAACTTCGTATACTCTTGGTCTAGTATTAGGGTGAGACTCCGGTCCTGGAGTTGATTCAGTAGTATTAGTAGGAAAGTAGAGCTCATCAAGCCGGGAAGTGAGACGAGGCTTGATGCGTGAGACGAAGGACTTGTCGACTTTGAAATGCCGGTCGGAACGATCATCACTGTAATTTTCGCGAGACGTATTGAAAAAATGCTTGAGCTTCGCCATGGAGAGTTGTGTCTTGAGGTCAGTGAGTCTGGAAAGGATGAGACGTGCAAGATGAACGGGGGCTTGGTTTCTTTAGACAATTTTGGCTTGCAGTACCATGCAGAATCGTACCCTCCGACCTGAAATTATTCGAGGCGGTGTGTTGGTCGTCGATTCAGTGGCTTGCAGGTATAAGACGCCACCTTGAAAGTCAAAGAGTGCGGCCTCTGATAATGGACGGCTTGCTGCCGCCCGTTCAACCAGGGATCGGTTTCTCGTAAGCTTGTCGCGATTCTTCTTCCAGTCCATCTGCATTCTCTCCGTGCAATGTGCATGAACCATCGATGAGTCCCTCACCATGCTGGTGAGCTTCGTAGTAGCCGTTCCACAAGTCCTTGAAGTCGTTGGGCGAGACTGCAAGATAACCACGAAGTCTCATGCCGTGAGACTGCCCGAGATTCATGCCTCGCACTGTCGCTGAATCCGAACGTCTGCCTCCTGCAACTCATTGTACCAGCAAGCTCACCTGTGGCGTTTCCATCAGCTTGATCTCCTTTCCAAATGTGTAACACAGGCAACTTACAGCCATAGCCATACAACACAGACTGACATACGGACTCAAACGTTCCCCAATGCGAGCCGCGCGCCAGAATGTTCCGAGTGGTCTATAAGGCGAAGTCAGAAATGCAACCTTCTCAAGATCGTTGGGCGAGAGCCGTATGAACGCCATAGATAGATACATACCCAGACTTGTTCCGATCTAACCATTTAGGAAAGACGCCGTGGAGATATGTGCAGGAACAGATGAAGAGGAGAACGACCAGGAGGAAGGTCTGGAATTTGAGGATTCCGAGCATTTTGGGAGATCCACGTCCGGCAATTGGTATGTGATCGAGAGATTGGATGGGATACTACAAGCCAGATCGTTTGATGGGCTCTTCCTAGCGTCTTGATGAGATGTGAGGTGAATGTTCGTTGGAGATGATGTCTGGCCGTCTACACGTGGCTGCTGTTGGGTGAATGTTCCAGCGTCGAAACTGCTGGGACGTACAAATACCTATGGTCACGTGCTTTGCTGGGACACTTCACCTCAGGCACCACGACCTCCATCCTGACAACAAACAACATTCTTCTTCATCCGACACCACAGTCATGGCCGAACCGCGCGCACGACCGCGCCAGAAAGGCCAGGTCTTCCAAAATCCCGATCGTATGTCCAGACCTCCCAAGCACATCTTCCCTCCAACTAACCTCCTCCACAGTCCAACAACTCCTCTACGCCTTCGGCGACACCGACAACCCCCTGCCCCTCACAGTCACGACCCTCGACGAGATCCTCACCGACTTCATCATCGAAACCTGCCACGCAGCCGCCCTCTGCGCCTCCTACTCACGACGTCAGAAGATAAAGGTGGACGACTTCCGATGGGTGCTACGACAGAATCCTGCGCTGCTGGGGAGAGTGAGCGAGTACATGTTCAGGGAGAAGTTCATGCGCAATGCGCGGAAGACAGTAGACTTTGACGGTCTGCAGAAGGAAAGTGCGGCGAATCTGGCGGACCTGGCGGAGGTGGGAGGGGCGGATAAGGAGGATTTGAAGGCTGGGAAGAAGGGTCGGGGCAGAGGGAGGAAGAAGAGGAAGGCGGAGGATGGGGAGGAGTTGGGTGGTGGTGGGAAGAGGGTGGAGATAGGGTGAGATGAGTTCGAACGGCTCGAGATCGTTTGAAGACTGGGAGCGCGGACGGGGTCGAATATTTAGCGATGGCGTTCAGGACATGAAGTGGTTTGGTTGATATACCCGGGTGCATTTTGGTTAACGCGATGCGCATGGAAGTCGCTTTGGGCAGACGAAAAGCAATGTCGAAGCTGCGGATCAATCCCTAGGATTGGCGCCGCGCTTTCAAATGGACGCATTACTACTTGTCGGAAATCTTCTCCCGCCCCGATACAATGAATGCTGAGCTCGCAACGTGGCTCGCCGACCAGGTGTATGGCGCGATGCTGGTGACGATGTACGGAATGATGCGAAAAATGGCATGGAATCTCTTCATTCATCCTGCTTACGAGATCAAAAGGTTCGAGAATTGAATACATCTACCATTAAGACTACGGCAACGATCTGCTTCATTCTGGTTATCACGATGCCACGCTGATTCTCTCTGAAAACGGGGAGACCGTCCTGATAGCGCCAACATCACGATCCACTTCGCCAACAGTCTCTCAGTCGCCTCGTCCGTGAGGTCAAATTTCCTTCCTCTAGTGAAACCAGGGCCACCAGCCCTCCGATCGCAAAGCACCGTGCTTGCTTGCAAGCTCTCGAGTGGCCTAGTCGGCCCCCACGGATTCGGCTGTCTCATCGCCTTGCTGGTTATTCGCTCGCGATGCAGTCGGCCTGCCATGCTTTCCACCCCTCGTCCATCAGCTGGTCCGGGCCTTTGCCGAATTCGCCGTGCTTCGACCGCAGTCATTGACAACACTGAAGTCGCTCCATAACCGGCAGAGAGACTCAGACACTCCGGCCCAACCTACTGAGGCTGATTCTTGGCGTCAAGGAACAGCTTCTTACACTTGTCCCTCTTCTTTCTCCCATGGTGACTATCCGCCTCCAAGTGAAAGTCTGGCAAACATCCCTTCTTCTCCGCCTCATAGTGGCCCGTGGTATCGCCATTCGTGCAGTAATTCGGGAACCTCACATCATCCGGGAGATGCTTGCTCACATGTTTGTGGAACCAGTCGTCGGTGCACTCGTATGGCGTCTGTACAGGGCACGGTGCTTCTGCGACTTTGGTTCCCACGAAACCGCCGGGATACTGCGTTGGAGGACAGACGATTGGCTTGGTGGATGTGGAGGTGGCGGAAGCAGAGGTGAGATTGCCGGCTGGGAGTGAAGGAGGTCCCGCACCTGTATCGATCAGGACGGTGACCGTTGGACCGGCTGTGATCGGAGCGAGTTGGATGCTGGAATTGGTGGCGACCATGATGAAGCTGGCGTTGTTCACAACGGTCAAGCCGGAAATAGTGCTCGTCTCGAAGGTCGTGGGGGTCCGTTGAGCGATGGTGTCAGTCCCCGATGGCGAGGTCATAATCCCCAGTGCTGGAAGCAAGGGGTTCCCGTGGAAGAAGTTTTCGTAGAATTTGCTGGCCGTGTCGGGATTGCTCACATCGATACCACTGGGCAGCGAAGAGCACGGCACCTGGTAGTCCGCCATCGTCTGGGCGGCCGCGTCCCATGTGGAAGTGTATCGCGACGGTTGAGCACAGCGCTTCTCATCTTCCAACATCTCGATTACGGTGACCAAGAGCATGACCCCGGTGACCGTCCAACCTATAGCCGAAGTATAGGGGTGGATCTTACCAATTATCCCGGCGAGAGCACCTCCCATCATGTCCACGAGGGTTCCGGACATGGCAACTCCTTCTTCGATGCCCTCGCTCACGGTCGAAGAGACGAATGATGCTACTTCCGCTTCCGCGCCTGCTTCCGCCAGCTCGGGAGCAGCGGCCTCAGAAAGGGATAGCTCCGCATCCTCAGGGATCGCATCCAGTGAGTTACCTTGGCCCAGAGAGCCGGGGTCGCTACTCCCATCGAGGTGAGAAGGCCTGCCACTCTGGACATCGCCGGATGTATCTTTTGGATCGTAGATCTTGGGGCCTGCTCTATAGCCGGCATCTCGGGCGTTCTGAATAGCCTCGTTGCGATAGAGTCTCACGTTGTGTCGGACCTCCGCAAACGGGGGCCTCGCGGGCGCCGCGATCTCCTCCCAGGCTGCTTCCGCTTCGGCATAGGATGGCGCCTCCTCTGGCAAACTCGCCATGGAGTCTGAACCCGACGGAAGGCTAGTACCTTCATCGAAAGACACCTCCTTCGGATTCGGGGTCCCTTTGATGGTTTTACCTCCGGCATGAGTACCGTCTCCGTTCAGGAATTTCCCCCCTTTACTCAAGTTGAACTGTCTCATCAGCTTCTCTGCTTCAGCGATTTGGGCCGTCTCGATGGCTTCCGCCTTTCTGATTAGATCCTGCGCCTTGACAAAGTCTTCTGCGGCTTTGGCTTCCTTCGCTGCTTCCCTGAGTTCCCGGATCTTGCTCATGCTCACTTTGCTTTTTAGGTCTTTCACCAACGGCGTGGCATCGACGATGTAGAGTGCTTTGCCCCAGCTGAAGCCATGGGGAGCTTTGAAAAGATCTTCTGGCTGCACCCTGACAGCGGTAACAAAGGCCTCCTCGACGACAACCGGTCCATCTGATCGCACATATCCCGCGGCAGGGTCGTTCAGATCGAATGGTTTCTTTGGCTTGCAGTCGGTTGCGTTACATACTGGAGGAAGCGGGAGCGAAAAGTGCATTTGTAGAAACGGCGAGTCATGAACGGGTAGACTGTCTCCGGAGACCATCACCGGAGCATGCTCGCCACCGCCAATCGGCGCCGCACGCATAATGGGCCGACCGAGGCTGTCCGTATGTTCTCCAGCTTTCCCTCCAGAGCGGATCTGGAAGGAGACTCTTTTGGGATTGTCGCGGTCGTCTGTAGGATAGAACACGGGCATGTCTTCACCGCCGGACGAGCGACGCAACCAGATCGCTTCGTTGATTGGCATGGTGAGCTTCGTCAGGGCAGCCGGCTGTTGGAGGACAGCAGTGTTGTTGGGAGCAGTGTTATTGGTGGCGATGCTGGCGGCGATGCTGGCAGCATTAGTGATGTTGGCCGCGGTGTTATTGGCAGGGACACTCGGGTCTGTTCCATTGGCAACGATCGACCTTTTGGCCACAGCGCCCGACTCAGACCGCAGAAATTGCCAGACAGAGCCTCCGCCAGTCGTCGTCTTGAGACTTCCGGACTGTCTGACAACGGGATAGCCTCCGAAGAAGTTGAGGTAGACTCGGAAACCCTGATCGTACAGTGTGGAATCCAGAGCCAGGGTCCCGTGAGTGTCCATGATAAGAGTGGTGGTAATCATGCGGCCGTCGAGAGCATTGAACGATTCGGCATAATAGAATGCCGTGGTACTCAAGTCCGCCACTGCCTGTTTCTGCAAGTCTATGCTTCCCTTAATTTCGTCGACGGCTTGTCGTGCTTCGGGCATCCAGTCACCTTCCGGGAAAACATCGCTGTTGATAATTCCCTGCTTCGCCCAGAGTCTTCTAGGCTGGGATGGCGTGCCAGCTTTAGCCGTCAACAAGATGTCCCGAAGGATGCTGCGTTCGTGCAAAACTCCAGGCTCCATTCCAGCGTGAAAGAGGACCACAATGTGAGTTAAGAGAATCTGCTCGACATTGCACAGGAATTCGTCACCAGAGCAGGTGTGGCTATGGAGAAGCTGTTCAAGAAAAGTGCTGTTCTGCGGGATCTCGACATGGCCTACGGTCGGCGGCTTGACCGATGCTTTGTGGTATTTCAGAGCATCCTTGAATTTTTCCTTGCTGTGGTCGCCGAAGTGGGGCTTTGTGATCATCTTGCTGAATGTGGCGATACGTTTGGCGGTGTCCTCGTCGTTGAATATGCTGGCACCCACCATAGCTTGGCGGATTAAAGCCATACGGATGAGAGAATTCCTGGCCACCTTTGAGGAGCCCTGATCAAGCTGTTGAATATCGCAGGTGTTGTCACAGTGCTTCTTAGGGCTCAGCGATGAGCGACCGACTTTCAGCGCGGTACTGGCTTCTTCTTGCGCGATACCAGCGACAGCAAGGCTGCAGGCCGGCTTGGAGAGGCAAATTTCGTCGAATTCGAGGTCAGATTCGAAGAAATCGTTGATAACCTTCACACTCGTGTGAAAGAAGACCTGAAACCTGACCTTTTGCTGGATCGGCCAGGTGAGGGGCGACTCGTCATGCTTCATGACCACATCACGAGCTTGAACGCCCGACTCCAGGCCTGGCGCCGTGGACCGGAAGAGGTTCGGGGAAGCAGTTGATGGGATATCGCTCAGAGACGGCGACGCAGTCTCGTGAAGCGCCTTCACCTCCACTGCTTGTGCCGATGGAGCAGCGGCGGAAGCTGCGAGAGGAAGGTCCCTCGCGTAGAGCGCAGTCGCAACGACTACGAGCACGGAGTGCAACAGCATGGCTGGAAGCGTGCTGAGAGAATGTGTCTGTGGGTGCTGTGAGGAGCGACGATGGTGGGGTGAAGCAAGTTTTCGACAACGAGAGGGAGGTGTCGGAAGAAAGAGAGGAGAGTCTAACGAAAAGAAATGGCTTCAGTGCTCCCCATTCGCACTTAACTTGCCGTGATCAGGCAGAACTTCCCAATAGCTCCACCATGTACCATGGCGTCTTCGATTGCGAGATGCCAACAGAAGTCCTGCAAGTGGTCCGTGACAACCGTGATGCGATGGTACCAAAAGTCAACTCCTGCCGGTGAGCTTCTCGCACAGATTCCCAAAGCGAGAGAGTCCGGGTTCGTGTGACCAGTCGGCAATGATCGCAAATATTCTCCGCCGCATTGATTCGACAGTCATCAGAATCGGCGAATCCGCGTTATTGCTCCACCCTTTAGCATCCATGGTAAGGCCTGCTCGTTTGAGGCCAGCTCAGTCACACATATTTCAGTCCTGTCAGATTCTGCTCGAAATATGGCAGAGCCGACGTTCCTCTGTACGAGACTTTGAAAAGATCGTCTCGAGGCTTCCTAGCGAAATCCTCTCTCGGTGGGAGGTGTGCCCTGCGTGGAGTTGCAGTAGCCAAACACTTTGCATAATCATCGCAGGCCGGACATACAGAATATCTTGTCGGGTCGTGAGGGTAGGCAGCCAATAGGTCGTGAATTAGGACCATGGGCGTGAGGTCAAGATTGAGAAGCGTGAAAAAGTCTAGCACGCCGCTTGGCCCGAGCAATTTCGCGGGCAGAGTTTGCAAGCGCTGCGCTAGCAGGGGAGTTATCTCTAGTGAGTTGATGACCAAACTTCTCTTGCCATCAAACTACTACCGTCCAAAAAGTCACGCCATCGACCTTTCCTTGACTGGATGTTCAGGCCACTGTGAGCGACCATGAGAACGAATAGCAGCAATCATAAAGCACTGACGTGACTTTTCAACGACCCGAGCATGAGGAGAATACGCTCAATCGATGCTGGGTTCCAATGGCTGTAAACCATCACATCCATTGAGACAGGAATGCACGACAGCTCAGATCCAGAGAAATATCAGAGCGATGGTGAGTTTTAACGATGGAAGTCCTCACATAAGAACGTTCTCTCTCATCAGATTCTCCTGCACTGCTCTTTGTCTGACAACTTCCGACCGCACCGCCGTCATGCGCTTTCATACTGCCTTCCTTCTAGGCTTCCTCGTAGGCTTCATACATCACGCCTTCGCCAACCCAACTCCTAAAGACAAGCCCGATGACGCTGCCCATCGACCCGCCGACCACTGCGGCAAACACGAAAAAGGCTGCGGCATGATGGTGTCGCATCACAACGAAATGACGCTCCATCGTTTCGAGGTGAGTCCACATCCCATCTCTCGAAGACTGAAATTCGAATGAAGCATCTCACTGGTGAATGCATAGGGTCTTGACTGCACCGGCTCCAAATACGGCCCCGAGGCCCATATCGAGAAGTACGAATGCTACCACTTCGAAAAGAGACCGATCGAAAAGCTTTCGGTCAACTTCCTGTTACCGATGAGCAAAGTGCAGAATCACTGCGATATCACTTTCTTCGATGGTAAGAACTGCCATGGGAAGATTGTCCAGAGTGAGTGGCCTGCTTTCCCGACGATGGTTCTGGTCGACGAGCAGGGCTGACTTTGTCGTCGCAGAGATCTATGGCAACTTTACCCAGTCCTTCAACGGCCAGTCGCATTGCATCCCAGCTCCATGGTTGAAGTCTGTGATGGTCGATAATTGTTTGTAGCTGAGAGGTTTGTGGATGCTGGGAGTGGATGTGGTCTTGTTCTTGGTCTTGGACACATGCCGCGATCAGAAGACGGACAAGAATGGCGTACGGACTTGTACTTCGCGGGTAACCGACGCAACGACCGTATCTGGCGTGAATTAGCAAGTTCGAATCATTCCTCCAGTCAGGATAGCGCATGCGAGATCCACAGCTGCTCTCAGAATCTCAATGCCGTTTTCGCAGGGTGGCCGATCTCTCCAGCACTCGGACTTCCCTTGATCCGGTCCTCCTCGGACGCCTGCTTTTGGCTTGCGGACTCTTCTAGCCGTCCTTCACGCTGCATCCGCCCTCTGGCCTTTTCCGACACCTTCGTCTCAGCCTTTTCCTGACGCTTCCTCGCTACCTCTGGGTCCTTCCCCGCAACGACGATTTGCCATTCCTTCAAAGCAGCCTTCAACACCACGTATCAATGTGCTATATGCGGCAAAGGCACGGACAGCTGTCGACTGCGCGCATCACTCAGCTTGCGTCCATCAACGCCCGCAGTAACCCTCGAGCGAGGCGTGCCTCCCTCAAGCTATCGCGGTCGCTGTCGTCGAAGGATTCTCCTGCGAATCGATAGACCCACAAGCTCGCGTCCGCTCCCGAGAGATCACGATGCTGTTCATGGACGAGTGGGCCGAGCCCCCATGCCAGCTTTTGAGGACATACTGGGCAACAGGGCCTGTATCGTTATCTGCCGTACCCCGCGCGCAGAAGTCTTGCGGGGCCTGCACACCCTGCTAAGGAAAGGATCTCCATGTTGAAACAGACGGATTGCTCTCGATGGGAAGTGGTATCTTCACTTCCCGGTAACGTGTACAAGGGGGGAGGTTGGGTCGAGGGGAGGTGTCATTCCGCAGCTACGTACAGTTGTTCCGATCCGCCGCCAGGGAGGCTTTGTCGCTATCAAATTCCCGAAAAATAAGTAAAAGACATGTCGTCGGCATAAGTATGGGGTATATCACTCCGCTGTCCTTCAATTTCCCATCACATTCCTCTTCCGAGATTCCACGAAATCATCAAATCTCATCAACGAGATCTCGCATTCTATCTGCATCACATCAGCCCACCCAGCACCAACTTCCCCAACCCGCCAATCTCTCCCTTCAACCCATTCCTCGTCGATTCCTCCAATTCTCTCACCGAGTTGGCGACCAGGACCTTCCTGATTGCCTTGTCTGCTTTCGCAAACTCCGCCGAGACCTGACTGGTACACCCTTCCGGACCGGTGATAAGCTCCAGTAGTTTTGCATACGTGTCGATCAACGTGTCGCACAGTGTGCTGAAAGTCGTGGCGAAATCGGGTTCATAGGGTAAGTGCGGCGTCAGGAGGAATGCAAATTCGTGGTTCGTGGGGTTGATAGGAGAAGACAAGTCCATTGCTGACGGCGAGGTGGCTTCAGTGGCACTCGGAGAAGTGGCCGTGGAGGAGAAGGACGTTTGTCGTGGTATGCCGAGTAATTCGGCTTGTTTGGCTTCAGTGTTATCGACGACAGAGGGGTTGTAAGGCGTGGCAAATGAGGACGAGACGGTGGAGGAGCGTCGCGCGCTCTTACTCCTGTGCCCTCCGAGACCCATGCTGGACTTGAACATGGCGCCCATCCGCGTTTTCGACAGCGTATTGCCTGACGCATCGAAACCGGACAGGTTCTGGTATGTTTCGAACTCGTGGAGAAGGGAGGAGAGTGCTTTTAGGTATTCCAGTGGAGTCGAGGAGTTCATGTCAAGTAGGGCCGGGAGGGAGTAGCCAAGGATGAAGTAATTTGTGGCACGACGACCAAGTTTGTGAGGTTGCAAGGAGGGGAGCTGGGAGAGAGTGCCAGATGTATAGTAGTAAGTGGAGAAGTGGAAGATGTCGCCGGTGTGAAGGCGTTGGAGGTAGGTTATGGTGGCGATGCGTTTTGCGGAGGTTTCTTGGATCTGCGTGTAGTTCAGGGAGTTCGGCGTGGGCGCTGGACCGGATGATGTCGTCGAAGCGGGGAGGAATGGGCGTGCTTCACGGGTAAAGCTGGTTTGCGGGCGGAGAGGTTCGGGAGGCTGTTGTCGCGGATGGCCGCCCAGGGTCGGAGCGTTGATCGAGGGAGCGAGCATAGTGGTGGAGGATTGAGGTATACCGCCTACCCCGTCGAGAAATATGGCGGTATTGCGATTGGAAATGCTCTCCGTCGAGCGGAATCGATTCAGACCTCTGGAAGTGAGGCTGATCTTATGGCGAAGAGGAGGTGCTTGTTGCGTGTGTAATTGTGAGTCGCCAAACTGTGAAGGTGATCTCTCTCCTTCCTTGTCCGTCTTGTTGCTGCCCCGCAGCGGACTTCCGACCTGTCGAAATGATCCTGATCCTTCACTGCTATTGTTCGTCCGACGCGATCGCAGACTGACACTCCTCCTGACGTTCGCGACCTGATCCGTCACGCTCGACAGGCTCAATATGCTGCTCTCTCTTTTGTGTCCCGATTGCTTTCGGTTCAGCGTGCGATCCTTGCGCGCGTCTCCTGCGGCTGTCCCGGCGTCTCCTGCTACCGAGTCGGTTGGACTGGCATTGCTGCTTCCGTAACTGCCGAGGAGATTCGGGGTGGAGGAGTTGGCGGTGGAATTGGCAGTCGGGGCCGGGTGGTTGTGTCTCTTGCCGGTCAGACGTTCTACAAAGGACGGCATCACTTCCGCGGCATTGCTGGTCAATGTATGCACAGGATCCCGGGTATATGGGCGGGCTTGGAATGAGGAATGATTGGCCGGAGTGGAGGGTATGAAACGCGAACGTTCCACCAAAAGGGGAGTTGTCGTCCGGCGTGTGGGGAAGCCAGGGACAAGCCTTCACCTGGCGCGATTTGGACCTCACCTCTTCCATTCCTGTTCTTTCATCTCACTATCACTATTGGCCATTCATACTCTACTGCTCGTCAGTCTTCGTGATGCCCGTCGTCAGACTGCATCACTGCTATCAGTATGCATAAATATCGTATCGTCGAAGAGCAGGATCAGCATTGTACCACAAGACCATCCGACGGCTAGCGGCATCCTCTCCTCCACCAGTCTCCTCACCAACAAATCGCATTTTCTCCTGTCGCTTCCTGTGTTCCGCGGCCTTCAACAGGTCAAAGCATCGTCGATCGAATGAATGGCCGGAGACGATTGCAGGAAGATATCATGGCTTTGCAGTGGGTGATATTGTCGGCAGTGGAGCATCCCTCCATGACCTCATCAGGAGCCTCACAAGTACCAGCGTGGGACGGATGATCAGCGGAGGAGGTTGGCGTGGAAGATACAGCAAAGATAAACAGGAGGAATTCCGCAGGTGTCGAGGAAAGCACAAAAAGTCGCAAAATTTGTGCTCGCAGTCGAGGTCAAGATCAGGTCCAGGAGGCTGAGCGTCGAGGGTTAGAATACCATTTACGATGCGCAGGGCTCGGTAAAGCGCTGCGATAGGATCAAGTCAAGAGTGTGAGAATGCAGACGGCGGTGCGTAAGAGCGTGGCAATACTTACTGAACTCAAGTGTGTGCGCAGCTCGATTCCCGACCTCCTCCGCTTGTGCCCACAATGCACCGGTTGAAGGATATAAACAAGAATTTCGCAGCCGTTGTCACCGCAACTCACGAGACACCTCCATTTATGGTATAGTCGGGATAGGGGTTGCGGGATCTCAATGGGAAAAGTCTCCGTCAGGAGGCGAAGTTGATTAGGCCGAAAACAGTCGGTGGACTTTAAAACACACATTTTGTTTTGCTGCTGGAATAAATCGGAAGGTCGTCGGTTCGAGCGCCAATCAATATTTGGAGGCCAGAGTGCGGATGTCTCGGAAGGCGAGTCTTCGTTTCCACACGATGTTATCAGGAGTGACGGAACGATATGATCAGTGATGTGAAAAGGTTCTGAAAGCGGGAGCGTTGCTGAGATGGCAGTACGGAAGACTTCGGTCTTGGAGTTGCACTGGGCGTCGAGCGGCGAAGCAGACACGGTCCTGGAATGCTGCGATGATCTCTGGGACCCCGGCGTGTTCGCCATGAACCGCTTTTTGGGTGCATGGACTGATTCCAGTCACTACAAGGGAATGCTGGCCGACCATGTCAATTGAGTATCACCCCGTCTTGTACAGACGCATGGGCGGAACATGCAAGTCACCTGGTACCCTGCAGGCATCTCACCGACATCGTCAACGAAAGCCGCAGAGGCAAGCCGTCCATACCGCCAAGCATGCGTCGCAGTCAACTCAAAGTCACCGCCACCCAAGCCGCGCAGGTCGCCGAAACGAGAACGAAACCATGCAGGTAACTTGCCAAAGCGACAACAACGTCGTGCCCCTGCTTTACCAGGCTGGCAAATGAACCATGCAGACTTCATCGCCGGATGGTCTTTACAGGAGATCAAAGCCCAGACTTCCTGCCCAGCGACCGATGATCTTCACGGCAAGCTTTACTTCCTCATCAAAGACCTGCTCGCCAAGTTTCATCGCCGCATCACCTGCCCAACTCGGACTACAAACTTCCACATGCTCCACTTGGACGGCGTTGTCTCGGGCGGCTACCTCAAAAACGAGCGTTTCGATCGCATTGAAGTCGCGAACATCAGTGAACTCGACATGATGAAATTTTTGTCGACCGGAGGGTTGTCGACCACCTCGTTTGGTGGCGTGTCCAAGATCATTGAATTCCTGGCGCCGTTGCTGGACCCTCAGAACCCTCATGCTACACTTATCATGCTTTTCAGAAAGGCCGTCTTCGAGACGACTTCATTCTTCGAGAAGGGCAAGAATCATCAGGCTGGAGTCCGAGAGCTGAAGAAATACATACCGGCGAAACCAAAGGACGATCTCGGATTGGCTCTAGAGAAATTGTCGCATTACGCCCCCGGCTTCATGCTCTTCCGGGACGTGGACAAATTGTTCGACGAGCAAGTTCACTATCGCTCTCTCCCTCTGCCTGCCTTCGCCACCAAGCTAACGAATCTGTATCTACAGTTACATGAGCGAGCGCGATTTTGGAGGCATTGCGGAGCGCAGTCACGAGTCTGTCCCGCCCAACGGATTTTCGATCAAGGAGAAGAACACGATCGTCGAGAAGTGGCCTTTGCGCTTGAAGCATGGACAGCCCGGTGCGATGGAGGAGTTCGAGACTTGCGCTCTTCGACATCCGAGTCGTCGGTCCCGCGCTACGTGGAGTGGAAGAGAAATGCACAAGAGCAATGTGCGGATCAAGGGATGGGAGTGGGACAATTGTGCTTTTGGGCTGAGGTTCTGGCCTGCGAGTGCAAGGAATCGCAGTGAAAGGAGCTCTTTGGGAACATGTCTCCGGACCACGCTGGTGTTGGTCGACCCATAGGGCAAGCACATCATGTTTCTCGGAAGAGCAGGCATGGCCATCTGTGCCAAGGTCGCTCGGGTACGTTTCTATCCTTCAGAGGTTGTTCCATATCGGCTGACGTATACGAGGCCACAACTGATCTTACCTTGGGTCACGTACTCACCTGGAAAGTGATCAGCTCCCTCACGAGCTCATGATGATTTCTTGTTCAAGGTCAGCGCAATGTCATTTCATTCAAGATCCATTCGAAAGCGTTCCACATGCAAAATCGTATCTCTCAAGATTGTCACTATCTCTCCTTTCATCAGATTCTGTACGTCTGCGCGCATTTTCAGCCGCATGCACGACGTCCGAGCGCAAATGTCGGCGACAAACGCAGCAATACCGACACAAATCTTTTCCGAAAGTCTCATCCCTCCTCTCATCTGCATTCCACCAACATCATCAGCATTCGCCATCGCCAAGATGGACTCCACCACGACACCGCCTGTCCCGAAGCCGGACTCGACGACATCACCCCGTCCCGATGGGCATGATTGCGCATGTTGTCATGGCTTCGGCAACATGGCATGCCAAGGCTGTCTTCTTGTTGTTTACTGCAACCGGGATTGTCAAGTCGCGCACTGGAAAGAGCATAAGAAATACTGCAAGTCACCGATGTTGAAGGATAACTGGGAGCCGGGATGGGTCACTGAACACCGCAAGCCTACGTTTGTCAACGACGACTGGATCATTGGTTCCAAGATACGGAAGAAGTATTTCTGGGGCAATGTGCCGGCCATTGACGTTGTTCAGCTCAACTCGAACGAGGGTGCAAACTACGTGGGTGACTTACGACTGCTTTTCGCTGGTAAGTTCGGTCTTCACTGTCCTGCCTATGCTGCATCCTCATCTTTGGCCGCCTACTGACATCTTCACTGCATGCAGCATCTGGTGACCTCCGGAACGTGATGAAGTCGATGACCTCCCTGCCAGGGCATTACAAGGGCCGCACTACCTGGATTATCAATGACAGAGACTTCGAGGTCGTCGCACGCAACATTATCATCACCTTGGTGACTTTGACGGCTCCAAAGGAAGAAGCAATTGACTGTGTGCTTCACGTTTGGTATTCGACACTGATCACGCAATCTCATGCCATGCTCCTCTCCGGCAAAGTTCGAGACCTGATCTCAGACGTGGTCACAAAGATCTCAAGCAAGCCTGCGGAAACGTATCTCGGAAAGACATGGACCTTTGGCTCGTGCTCCTGCCGCGTGGAACTGCTGAAGAAGAATTGGGATCTTCTGTTGACCTACCTCGAACCTCCAAAAGGCCTTTCAGCAGTGCAAGCTTTGCAAACCCGCAAGGAGTCCACTCTGACGCACCATTATGAAGACCGTCGAGACCGCCGAGTCTTTGCGCAGCCACCAGCTCATCGTGTAGCGGGTGAGCGATTTCGAGAGGATGGGCTCTTACTTCCGTTCGGTTCGGATCGAGACAATTTCAAGATACCCAATCCGTAAGCCGATCAACGTGGGCAATGAAACATGCCGCAAAAGCTGATTCCCCTACTACAGAACATTCTTTCAGACCGCAGCATGGCCCATGAAATCCGACGCAGACCCAATCGCAGGCTGGTCTTTGCCGAGTGTTCTAGCCCAGTCCTCCGGTGCGGCAAGCAATGACCTCTATGGAAAGCTCTTTTATCAAACTCGCAACATGCTGGCCAACTTCTACCAGCGAATCAACTCGCAGCCGTCGAACTTCCGCTTCCTCAACATGAACGCTGCTGACGTCGGGAAATACCTTGCCGGTGAAGACTTCGCGCGCATCGAGGTGTCGAACATTTCGGACTTTGGATATTTGGGAGTCCATCAGACTCTCGCGTTTGCGGCGCCCCTGCTGGAACCTCCGAAGAAAAATCCCAGCGCGACGATCATCATGCTATTCATGAATGCTGTGGAAGAAACAATTCATAATGAGCCAAATGCTGCCGACCGCAGACTTGAGTTCCTGCGTCTCGCCAAATATTCGCCCATGAAGAGCTTGAGTACGATGAAGTCCCCGTGGGATCCGCGCTTCATGTCGATGGGTACATCCACCTCCATGTTCCGGGATTCAGACAAGTACTTCGCCAGGCAAGTGCTTCATCTTCCCCAAGGTGTGGGCGTTCCCATGCGTGAGCTAGCTGACTCTAACAATCAATAGATATATGGAGGAATTGCACTTCAACCTTGCCATTGAGTTCAGCACGGAACTCGTTCCGCATGGTGTTGCCATCAAGGAACCACATACCATCATCGAGAAGTGGCCTCTGAGATTGAAGCTGGAATTTGGGCAGCCAGGAGCCCAGGACGAGTTCGAAGTCTTGCAGTCTTCGGAACATTCCGGCACGGAGCGGTACATGGAGTGGAAGAGGAACGCATAAGAGCAGTAGGCGCATAAGGTTTGGCAATTGGGAACATCATGCTTTGGCTTTGATCTGGTCTGCCAGTACAATATGCCGCGGGTGGAGAATCTTCGAAGGTGTGGCTCTGACAATGCTACTGGCGGTTGACTTTTTGTGTCCGTTGAGGCTTGCTGGATCAGAGAGTCGGTAGATGGTTTCACAGGCAGCAGCAAAAGGCTCCGTGCCGAAGGATTCAGGTATGTTGCGTCTCACTCTTCATTTTCAAACTATCCTGGAAAGCACCAGTGGCATCGCGACGAGGTTTGCTTACCGGCGCACTTGCTTAGGGTGAGACCAGCGAGATCCTATCGGGACCTTCTCGATCAATCTCACGCATTCGCGCAACGATGTCTCACGGTTGTTTACGTGTCTGGCACAGTAGGCCTTCCTTTTACTCTTCTCTTTCGGCCTCATCCTTTTTCCTTGATCTGTCACTGACATCGTCTTCCTCTCATCACTCCTTTGCTCTTCATTCCAACATTCCCATTCGCGTAACCTCCACTTCAGCATCACTCGTCAGCATCCCTCAGCAATGGAGTCCGTCGGCAAACAGTGTGCGTCCTGCCACGAGTACGCCACGCTGGTATGCAACAATTGCCGACTGGTGGTCTACTGCGGACGAGACTGTCAGACTTCGCACTGGACAGGGCACAAGCGGTACTGCAAGTCATCGCTCAACAAAGATGACTGGCAGCCGAGGTGGTCAATTCAAAGACGCAAACCGACTTTCTGGGTTTCGAGTGGACCATATCCGTACGTCGGCGACAACATGTACCTCTTGAGCACCGTTCCTGCATTAGACATAGTGCAACTCGAGGCCAATGAGGGCGCGGCGTACGAGCAAGATCTCCGCCTCCTCTTCGCAGGTATGAAACCCTGCACTTTCTGACATTTCTCTTGCTGATCCATCGATGCAGCATCCGGTGATCCACGCAACATCATCGCCTCAATCGCAGCTCTACCATCGGCATGGCGCAGAAAGACTATCGCAGTCGTCAACGACTCGGATCTACCTGTCATTGTTCGGAATATCATCATTACCGTCATCGCCCTGGCCGCTCCCGACGATGCCCGTGCGATCGACTGCATGCTTCACATCTGGTATTCCGGCCTTCATCACTGCCGAAGATCTCGAGCTGCTCCGAATGAAAGTTCTTCCTCTCGTATCTGCGGTTGCGAACGACGCCGCCGATGAGACTGAAGACGGAAGACTGATCCCGCACACCTGGAAGTTTGGCGCAAGCTCCTGCCATGTGGAGTTGGAGATGAAGGCGTGGAAGTTTCTTCTTTCATGCCTGACGGCAGTCGAGCATCTCACTACAGAGCAAGCTCAAGATTTCCGGACAATCGTGACTCTCGCGCCAGCTCGTCGAGACTGGAAAGAGAAGCACTTTGTCGATCTAACTCCCTCTGCTCGGGTGTGCAAGCAGCGCTTTCGTGAGGATGGTCTCTTGCTGCCCTTTGGAGCAAATCGGACAGAGTTCACCGTTCCGAACCCGTAAGCTGTGTTGCATGAAAACACAAGGAAGTATTTGCTAACTTGAACCTTAGCACCTTCTTCCAAATCAACGCTCACAATCTCGATCGACCTCGATGGCCCCTAGCCGACGATGCCGACCCCCTGAACGGCTGGGATCTCGGAGAGATTCAAGCTACCAACGCTGGACCAGCCACGAACGATCTGTACGGAAAGCTTCACCAGTTCCTCAAAGCCAAATTATCCGACTTCACTCGCCGGCTCGCCACGCAGCAATTCGATTTCACCTTCCTCAAGCTCGACGCCATGGACCTGCAGTCACACTTAGGCGACCAGCGATTCGCGCGCATCGAAACCTCCAACCTCGCCGACAAGAACTATCTGGACATGTGGCGGGTGCTCAAATCGCTGGGACCGCTGCTGCAGACTCCCGCCGAGAATCCGCATGCTACCTTGATCACTTTCTTCATGAACGCCGTCAAGCTTGAAGTCTACTGGGCTCCTGACGACGAACTCTACAAGCGGGAGGAGTCGAAGGCGCTGAGGTACCTGGGCCTCCCGACTCAGCACGACCCGTGGGCGAACAGAACCGCTCCAGCTTTAGTGACGTACATGAATGCCGTTACATTCATGCGAGGGGCTGAGGAGTACTTCTCGAGGTAAGAATGCCGCCCTTGACGATATTGACTCTTGACTAAGCTCAGATAGGTATATGCGAAACATCAAACTCCCGGAGTTGGAAGCGAGTTCCGATCAGGATGTGCAAGGAGGAATGTCCATCAAGCAGCAGCACACGATCGTCGAGAAGTGGCCGTTCGCATTGAAAGTCCCTTTCGGTCAGCCCGGCGCGGAAAAAGAATTCAGGATGCGGCTTGCGAGTGCTACGATCTATGGGATTGAGCGGTACATGGAGTGGAAGAGGAATGCATAAGTGGGTTCGGTTCGTGGGGCGAACGATCTGAGGCGTCAAGAATGGCCCACGACCGACGAGCGACTAGCCGGGCTTATGCCTGATGTGGACGAAAGCGCTGCCCGAGGAATGGCTGGCTACGTGGTTCTAGCTTGACGAGATACCCATATCGTTGGTACGGATATAGGGCAAGTTTGAATTCAGTCATGTGCTTCAAGGTAAACTGAAAGTCGTGTTCCGTCTCCTCTCATCATTCAAGCTGTTGTTCATCTCTTTCAAACATGGTCTCTCTGGGAGAGACCACCGAAAGTGACAGGTTCACCAGGCGTGATCTACACCGACCCAGATCGTGGGCAACTGAATGGCAAGGAACTGTGGAGCACAGTGCCAGCGCTCGACCTCAATCAGCTCCCAACGCATGAGAGCCTCGACTATCAAGGCGAGATGCGGGTATTGACCATCGGTATGTGGCAATCTGCAAGGAATTGAGCGACTTGTGCTGACCTTTCCCGCAGGTACACTCGACATGGGTAACATCGTCAAGTCGGTGGCCTCCCTGCCAGAAGGATACCACGGAAAACCCGTCTTCGTGATGAACGACAACCGATTCGAGAGCCTCGCGCGCAGCATCATCATCACCCTCATTGCGCTCACCACCAGTGACGAAAGCGATGCCGTTCACTGCATGCTCCATATCTGGTATTCCGCACTCATCACACGCCGCGATAAAGACATCCTTGTGGAGAACGTCCTGCCAATCATCGGCGAAGTCGCTCGTTCTGTCGGGGCTCTTGATACCGAAGAACAGCAAAACGAGACGATCTCCAAGACATGGACTTTCGGAACACGCGATGTCCACCTTGCACTGACCCAGAAGATCTGGGTCCGCCTCTACAACTACCTCATACAACCCATCGTGCCAGAAGATACGCCACCGGATGGCCACTTGCGTCGTCCACAAGCCTACCGAGAGATGCGAAAGGAACACGTGGACTCCGCTGCTCGTGCAGATTGCAGAGACAATCGTCTGTACGCTCTTCCACTCACCCACCACATTTGCACGAAGCGCTTCATCCATGACGGTCTGCTGCTTCCTTTTGGCGCAGATCACCTTCTTCGAGACGTCGGTCTGGCCCATGTGCGACCCATCGGACCCGACAAAAGGCTGGAACATGCCCGAAATGCTCGCCGCCCCATTTGCCGCCGCCAACGACATCTACGGCAGGACTCACCACCATGTCCACGGCTGGCTCGCCAAATTCCACCGTCGCCTTCACACCCACGGTGTCGAGTTCTGGTTCGCCAACCATAGAGATCTCGAGCTCATCCAATCTTTCCGCGACCTGGGACCCTTCGCGCGCATCCACACCGACGGCTTGGGAGGAACTGCTGCAGTAAGCATGGCGTGAATACAGTGATCAACGGCTGGTTTGGCGGACTGCTGCAGCCCCGGGATGTCAACCCCCACGCCACATTCCTGACGCTTCACCGCGAGAGTGTCGACCGAATGACCCGACAAGGCTGACTTCCCGCACAAGAGTTGAAGGACCAGGATCGCGCCATGCAGTTGTGTCAATCCGGCCGATTTGACGAAGGAGGGCCCGAGCCAACAGCTGAGTACAATGCTCGCACATTGTGGCGCATCAATGCTTTGCTGCATGTCCGAGACATGGATGTGTGGTTCGAGGAGTAAGTCTCAACCTTCGCCGTGTCTTCTTCCATCCTCACTCGTACTGACTCGTCATTCTCCATCCAGATTCATGAAGGAGCAAAACTTCGCCGAAGCAGGGGAAGACGCCGGCCTGGTGATGAAGGAAGAGCATACTCTCGTGGAGAAGTGGCCAGCAAAGCTCAAGCTCGCACCTGACCATCCGGGCGCCAAGGACGAGCTCAATGCGCTTCGAGCTTCGGGTCTGAGAGGTGATGAGCGATACGTGGAGTGGCAGAGGCCTGCCGAGGAGTCGTTGTTGGAAGGACTTCACGACCTTGTGCTGATGGGATGAAGAAGTTGAGAGCAGAATGACAGCTCTAGAACGATGGTGAAACTGGTTCGAGCTTGGTTGCGAAATCACGCTCTGTTTGACGAACAGCGTAGGATCACGCCGTGATCAGGTGTCACGAATTGGAATGCCTCTTCTGTGTGGTCCAAGCGTTTGTGGCAGAAGTATTGAAAGACATCCGGAAGAGAAGCGGCGGGATAGAAATGCGCTGGAAAGACTGGTTTGTGCTGTCATTCCGTTGCTGCCTCTTGTCGGTAGGATATGTTCATGGAATAAAACTGCATTTTCGCCAAACTTTCCTGCATCCATCCCCGTCTGAGTGGTCGTGTCACCATGCGACTGTCGGTTTGGAGACTCATGCCGCCCTGTCGATATGACGCTAGTGCCCAACAAAGCAGTTTGCGAACGCCTCAGAGTCATGATGTTCATTCAGCTTATGCCGACACGGTATGCTCGCCATTGATACAGGTCTTTCGATCTTTCTGCCACCCGTTCCCCTGAGGATTCTAGGTCTCTGTTGTGACCCACCTCCTCCAATCACCTCATAGCTTCGCCTTGACTCCATTCCCATTCCCGTTCCCATTCGTAGCCGTAGCGCTCGCGTCCGAGTTGAGCTCCACCTTTCCATTCCCTTCGCCTTCTCCAAAGAAAATTACCTGCACCGTCAAGTCGTCCCGATATCTCCTCGAATGTGGGCTGGGCAAAGTGAGCAGCGCACTGAGCATATCCTTGTCCTTGCCGCCCAATGCGTTTCGGACCAGATGCGTAGCGGCGTTCTTGTCCTCTACTACGAAACGCGCGTCCTCGCCGGTTGGGATGCCCCATTGCTGTTGACGAACCGGCGCACGCTGGCCAGAGGCATCTCCTTGGTCGTGGTGCTCGATAGGGAGAGTGGAAGATTTTTGGGAAGAGAACCAGGATTGTAGCCAGCCGGCTGTTGAACTCTTGGCATTGGAGGATGTGAGCGACGCTTGTGTGTCGAGCCATTGGCCAACTAGGCCGACGACTTCTTCGTTGGTGAGCATTTCCCACAGTCCGTCAGTGGCCATGACCACGAAGTCGCCGTTGGAGGGATCGATCTTCGTCCGAGTCACGACCGGCTCGGCAGTGACATAGGGAGGAGTTTTGAGATGCTTGGAAGAGCTGCGACCAAAGAAGTTGCGCTTCATCTTCTCTTGTGTTTCGATCGACCACTTGTAAATGGCATCTCCAAACGCGCGACTGGGCTCCAGACCACCAAGAATGCGGCCGTTCATGGTCACGTATGGCTCGTTAGGATGTTCGGCTCGAAGACGCGCATCCTCAGAAGGTGTGCCTCCAGTCTGATCAATGGAAAGTGCGGTCGCTGTCCACTTTCCGCTGGCTCCTCGGCGTCCCAGCACGGCTCGAGAGTCGCCGGTGCATGCCACTCGAAGCTCTTTGCTGCGGCTGTCGTAGAAGGAAAGTAGTGCACAAGACCCCGAGAGAGCGGGTGCAAGTATGTTCGCAGCGACCACCTTCGACTGTGCCTTCAGTACTTTTGCGACGGACTCGTGGGTGATTTCATGGTCCAGCTTGACGAAGCCTTTCTTGATCGCTGCATCGACCGCGTCGGGGGGTGGAATCGACGACTTCGGATCTGAAAGTGCTGACTTGTATGTGGCGTTCAACTCCTGTGCGACGTACGAGACCAATTCCTGTCGCAGTTTCGCGGATGTTGTCCAACCGGAATGCCCGTCGAAAACTCCCCAGAACATCCAATCTGAGCTAGTCTTACCATCAAGGGCAGCTGCAGTTGTGCTCGGTATCTCAACGATCTTCTCAACGTGGTCATCCTCGATCGGGTCGTTGCTGGGAATCTGAACCACATCGTATCGAACGACACCCGCACCGCGACCGACCAGGTAGCTCTCCTCGTTCGTCCGCAACTTGGCCGTCGCTTGTTCTGGTGTCAACATCTCCAACACTTTCCGGCCTGAGTAGTCCGTCTCTTTGCTGATGACCTGGTCGGCTGGAATCTGTGCCGTGAAGAGCTGGCCTTGCTCGACTATGAGTGCCTTTCTCACAGCCTCTGGTACTGCGTCTGGAATCTCGACGGGTTCGGATGGTGCGGTTTTCGCTGGTAATGTACTTGTCGAATAGCTGCGGGATTGTGTACCAGTCACTGCACTCGAAACTGGCGAGACATCGGGGTTGATTGGCGACTCGGCTTGCGTCTGGTTGATGCCGTAGTATACTGCCGCTGCTCCCACACCGAGAGCGAGAGGGACGGAGACTCGTCTTGAGAAGCGCATCGACGAGTCTGCAGGCTGAGGAGTTCGAGAGGCTAGAGTTCGGGAAAAGATGGCATGGTTCGGCGCGGTAATGCGTAGGTTCTTGAGCGCTTTGCGAGGCGACGGGCGGCGGAAAGTGCGCAGGTTTTGGATTATTGCGCGCCGCATTGAGTAAAGTCCCGCAGGCGCATGGGATAGGATGGTGAGGAGAGAGGGTGGAGTAGTGTCGTTGTCGTGGAACGGTGGAGGTCAAGAGTCTCGGCTCACGGTCACGGTCGCCAACGCGCATCACCGGCTTTCAATCGTCACAAGTACAAAAGTTCATCGAAGTCTCCCCGAAATTGGCTAGCGTGGTCTTGGCCGAAGTGGCCGCCCGCTCCGCACTTTCGACTCCAATTTTCGACTTCACCTGGAAATCTGAGAGAAATCAGCGACGAGCAGACGCGCAAAGACCCGCCGACCGAACAACCTCGACCACCGCACCGTCCACCCATACACACATCGCCGAAATGTCGACCAAAGCACAGGGAAAAAAGCCAGCTGGCAAGACCGGCCGCAGCGCCATCGAGGATGTCGTCGCCCGCGAATACACCATCCACCTTCACAAGAGGGTACGTTCAGTTTGATGAAGTCCACGGATGGTCCGTCGCTTTCCTTCACCGGAGAGTGACGGGCATCGGACGGAAGACTGAGACAAGAGAATGCATAAATCTAACGGCGGACACACAGGTCCACGGCGTCAGCTTCAAGAAGCGTGCTCCCCGTGCCATCAAGGAGATTCGCGCATTCGCTGAGAAGGCCATGGTATGTTTGGATAACCTTTATCCTGGTCGCATTCAATACATGACCAAATGCTGACTGTCGCTCTGCAGGGCACCTCCGACGTCCGCCTCGACCCTCAATTGAACAAGAAGGTCTGGGAGTCCGGAATCAAGGGTGTGCCATTCCGTCTTCGTGTCCGCATCTCGCGTAAGCGTAACGACGAGGAGGGCGCCAAGGAGAAGCTCTACTCCTACGTTCAGGCCGTCAACGTCAAGAACCCCAAGGGTCTCCAGACCGCCGTTGTTGAGGAGTCCGCATAAGCGATCGACTTGAAATGAAAAAGTTTGTTGCTGCGCGGCGATTGAATTGAGGCATACCCGGCGTTCAGGTGATGGCCGTTTTCTGGCCGAAGAGCGCAGACTCAGTCGCGCTGGGAGTCATGATACGGATACAACTGCCAATACCAATCAAGACTTTCACCACAATCATTCGAAACGTTCCTCGTGCAGTTCCGTGTTTTTGACAGCTCCTCGGACCAGGCCCTTGACCGCTTGGTCATGTTGCACATCTTATTCTCTTTGACAGCTTCGTTTGATGCGCCTTCGTCACCTTCACTCGACTTCTACGATGAAGTCGTGGGAAGGCAGTCATCATACAGGAAATTCAATCCTCATCGCGAGAGGTACACCGGCAAGTCGTCACTGGAACGGCGTTGTCATTCATTGACAGCCTCGGGCGAGCCCGTCTTCTGTCTCTCGGCCCGTAACGGTCACAGCTGCGGCTCCCATTCACGAGCGAACTTTCGACTTCCTAAAAGAGTAGCTGACTTCTAGAATCCGATGCTTTTCACGACAACCACGACCATCACCCAAGATGACTCTCCAACAGTCCGCTCGCTCCGCGCGTATTCATCTCGCCAGCGGTCCTTTCATGCTGGTCAAGGTCAGCGATCACGACGGTCGACAACACATGTTCTACGTACCAAGCGCGCTTCTAGTCTCCAAATCCGACTACTTCAAGAAGATCATCGAATGGCAAACACGTCAAAGCAAAGCACTCGAATGCACCCTCCTCGACGTCTCTGCTCCAACCTTCCTAACGTTCCTCGCCTACACGCGTCTCGGAAAACTGCGCTGCCACCGCCATTTGATCCAGTGCGGCCACAGAGCCAAGCACCCGTCATGCATCTTCGAAAACCGTCCTTCCACTTGGTCCTTCCGCACCCTTTTCGACATCTACATCTTCGCCGACCGACATCTCGTCCCAGGTCTCGGCGTCCTCGTCACCAAAGCCATCCAGCTGAAGTCCTACCCTCGCGAGGCGAATCTGACCAGCAACAACTACGGGAAACGCATCGTCGTCTTCCCCTCGGTCGAAGACCTCACCTACCTCTACGCCAACACTCACCACGCTTGCCTCCTGCGCGCTTACCTCGCGCGTCTTCTCGCCGAACACATGACCTCATCTCCCATCTCCGACACCGCTCCCGACCTCGGCGTCGTTACCTCGGAGGAACAAGACGACGAGCTCGACCACTACCCGCCAGAATTGCTTGCGGCCGCGCTCCTGCATTCAGGACGCATGCTCCGCGCGACGAAGTGTTTTGCCTGTCCGTTTGGCGAGAAGTGTAGGCAGCGGGGCCACTCGCCGATTGATTTCACGCCGCTGGAGTTGAGGTTCTGTGAGTTCCATGCGCATTCGGCGGAGGAGTCAAGGGTTGTAGACAGGGATTGTGTATACGATCATTGAGGTGGTACGAATTGTCGGAATTTTCTTATGGCGTTCGGTTTGATTGATGGATTGCGAGCATACGGAGGAGTTCAGCGCTATGGAGAGCTAGGGTCGGGTTTCTGCGATGGCGAAGATGATTATCCTGGATGTTCACCACTGACGCTGTGTGCAATTGGCCGCCGCATCGTGGGCTATCGGATTGCGAGTGCGTTGCGCGAAGCGATCTCTTCACGCAGCCGTCAACATTCGTTTTCAGGAAAATTGGTGAAGAGTTGTTGCTTCATATCATCCGGCGTTTATTCGCGCCACAAGCATTGGTACAGCGCTAATTACCGTTCAACAAAGTCATTATTTAATCTCCTTGCTCTCAGACATAGAATCGATGGTGGTGCAAGTGTATGTCAAAAGTCCTGATTGGGAGGTTTGCTCAGGCATGCTCCGAGTTGAGCTTCAACCCTAACCCTAGCGCTCCTCGAAAGGGGCAACACAACAGAGGCATGCCACGAAAGCCCGAAACGGTCAGTCACGATGGTTCGCTGAATGTCGTTCATTCGATAGTAAAGTCATCCTTCATTCAACGAAAAGGTACTGTTCACCAAACCTCCACTTTGCATTCCCCACGCCCATCGTCACGAGCTGTTCCAAGTCGCACGCCTCCTCAAATCATCATACTCCTCCGCCTCCCTGCCGCTCTTTCGACCCTGCCCTCATTCTTGTCCAACAGACTGGAGGTACTAGCAGCGGATCTCGCCGCACCCAGTCCACCCTCCTTGATCACCGATGAATGCCGTCTTCCCGCTCCGACCTTCTTCGCCTTCGCCGTCGCTATCACATCTTGCCCTCCCTCAGCCTCCAGACCCGGCGAGGAAGAATCCTTGAATTCGTACATTTCCATTTCTGCCAACTTCCTCGCTGTCTCATCTACCGTCACAGAAGCAGAAGCCTCCAGCGGTAATTGCGGAGATGTCGAAGTGGATGCTCGACTGTCGAGTATGGAATGCCGTTTTCGGGATGCAGGCAAGACAGTCGAAATTGATGTGGCAGGTCGAGAGGCTACAGCAATCTTATCGGCATCGACAGACTGCATGGCTTCCTGTGCCGAAGAGACTGGTTCAGGCAGGTGGTGCAGATCAGTGCTCCTCTCCTTGAGCGGGCTTCCCGGCATCGCAGCGGTGTGCTTCCACAGATCATCGTCGTCCTCGGGTTCGGTCTTGATCGTAACGCTGGAATGAGTCTGCTTCTTCTCCGTCGACGGGCCCATAGTCCGTCGCGGATCTTGAATGCCGCTGATTGCGTCGACCATCTGCTTACCCGGACGGCGCATTTTCGCTACAAGGCTGGGCTCGGCGTAGTTGACGGATGGTCGCGCTCGGCGAGAGGGACGAGCACCGCCGTCGGTGGTGTTGCTGATCGAGGACAGGTCGGAGGGAGGAGGTGTATCGCGGGTCATGGATTGCTTGGCGGAAGACTCGGAAGGTGTGGGTGAGAAGAGGAGAGAGGCAGCTGGTGTCTTTGGCGGGAGACCAGGCGCCGAGGGCTGGGAGCGAGGGATGTCGACGACTGCGGGTACTTCATCGACGAATGAGGGCTGTGGAATCGCAGATACTCGTCGTCCACGTGACACAGGGCGGTCTTTGCTGGCTGCTGGCAGGCGCGGTGCAGGTTGCTTCTTCAGGTCGTCCTTGAGAGGCTTCGCTTCCGCCGACTCGGCCTTCCTAGGCGACATGTTGACGCTTTTGTCGCCCAGGATCCTCCTCGCTGGCTTGACGGGCGATGCGGGTACCATATCCGCATCGACGAAGGCCTTCGTTCTTTGACCCTTCTCAATCGTCTCAGGGTTCTCTTCCACTTCCAATCCATTCTGATCTGCCGCGGGTATCCGACTGAAGGTAAAGTCGTCCCGAGTCGGAGGTTTCGCGACTCGGTCTCCAGAAATGTCACGGTCCGCCAACTTCCTCTTCGCGCCGGTTCGCAAGATCAAAGGTGCCACATCTCCGGCAGGCTTCGCAGGCGACTGTGCAAGTATCGATGACCGTCTCATCTCCACCTTTGATGTGCTATCCTTCCTCTTCCTTCTTGTCTCCAAATTGACAGTCGGAAGTAGGTCCTCGTCTACAATCGGCGGCGCTAAGACTTCCTTCGGCTCAGACTCCTGGCTGTTGAACTCGAAATGTGCTACGGGAGGAGGACCAATGTCAGGACTGCCAGTCGTCGCGCTGTGGTCCGATAGCCTAATCGCGCGTATACTCTCGGTGTCCAACGTCTGTCGCGGAAAGGTCTTATCCTCCGCGATGGTTGGCATTTGCGTGTCGCGCATGAGTTCGGCGAGTGGTTGTCGTTCCCGATATTGCTGACGGCTTGGGCTGAGTATCCTTTCCTTCTCCACAACTTCGCGCTCGAAAGTGGTTTCCGGTATGCTGTCATCCTCAAGCTCTTCCACCATGCCGCTCAACTCCGCCAACTTCATCCGCAGATCCGCCTTCACGCGCTTGATCGCTGCATTAGAGGCTTGCCGCCTCGCTCCCTGCAGCTCATTCTCCAATCCTAGGACTCGTTCCCGCAGTTCCAGATTGTTCGATAGTAGCTTGCTGATTTCAAGCTCAAGACTCCTGATTTTGAGTGATTGCGCCGAGTTATTCTTTGCGAGTTCGCGGTTTTGCCGGATGAAGCGTCTCTTCACTTCGTCAATGTCAGTGGTAGGTCTCTCTTTGGGCGCTCGCGATTTCGTGCGCATGTCGCATGGCTGTGGTGGGTGTATTGAGAGGTGTCGAGATTAGGAGACTCACATGCATCAACACTCTCCGCTCCTGCAATTCCAACCGTAGTGATGGAGGGCGCTGGAGCGGCTGCAGGTTCGTTCAAGCGCGCCATGCAATTGCAAACATGAGCAAGGTCGTGGTCGCCGCGGGAAGTTCGAAGTGATGTCGCCGGTGGTGAGCTGAGTCGATATCCGCGATAGTGAATTGTTTGTCAAAGACTGCAACGGTGAGATCTGCTGTGCGAAGCTATGTCAACCGTCTCAATGAGGGTATAGCAATTGTCGGCGATAACTCGTGTGTCATCAAGGTTTGTCGATGTTTGGACGTGTGTTTACCTTTCGGAAAGCTCCCGTGTCAGTGGAGCAACAGCCGGTACCACCGATGTGGGTCATAGCGCGTCTCCCCACGCTCGGGACACGATCGCGAACTTCACCTTTGATCAAATTGACTGCTCACAGTCCGCATCCGTCGCCACAATGTCTTACGCACCGCGACCCACGTCGGGGGTCATTCGACCTTCCTCCCGCATGTCCAGCCAAACGGGCTCGCAATCACAATCCTCTGCTCTTCAAGCCCGCATCAACGAGAAGAAAGTCGAGCTCGAATCGCTGAAACAATTGCGCGATCTATCGGCTGGACTAGCAGGTCAAATGCAGCAGCTGGAGGAGAAGCTTTCTACCCTGAGCAATGGAACAGAAGCTGTCGCTGCAGTGATGGGGAACTGGAATACCGTGTTGAGAGCCGTGTATATGGCGAGTGGTGGGTCCAATACGAGACCGTACATGCAGTGGTACTCGATGCTGATCATTCCTTCAGCGAGCATATCTAGACCGAAAGACGGAGAAGAGCAAGCAGACGGGAAGAAGGAAGCCACCGAACCTGCGCTACCACAGACACTTGTCCGAATTCCTATTCAGCAAGCGGAGGCTGCCCAGCGTGAGAAAGAACTCAAGGAAGCTACCAGTGGAGGTTGAAAGCACTGTCGAATGGGAGATAGGCAGAAGAGGATGAATTGCATACAAGCTCATGGTGGCTGCTGTCTACACATGGGCTCAGTCATACCTCCAGGCAGGCAGGGTCGCCGGGCAGCCCACAAATGCGCCTTTCGAACGATCGCAGATTTTGTGACGCTCGAGGATGTCGCTGCAGGATCGCGTGGATTGGGAGAGACGTTGAGGCTCCAAGTACGGCATGGCTGAGAAATGGTTGAGAGAGCCTTGGATGGGCAACAATGTCTGTGCTCGAAGTGGCCAAACTGCGCTTACAGCCAGTGGTGCTCGACACGTGGTAGTAGATTGGAGGGTCGCATCAGTGAATGCGCCGCAATGTATGCGGCAAAGACAATGGACGAGTCCGATCCTTCTCAGCGATTCTGTTCCAGCACCCATCGAGGTCCGCAATGTCTCAACCAAGAAATGCTGTCGCTTCCTGTCGGCAGCATCGTCCTTATCGACAGTGAGTCGCTTCCGCAGCAACCGACAAGAGCCTTCGAACGACACCCTCGCCAATGCCCTGATTTCTTCCTCAAGTAGAGATAGCCTCTGCTGCGACCATTGTGCAGCTATCATTGTGCATCGGTCTCAGCTATTGCCGTTCCCACTGTACGCACAACCCCGTGCTCCAATGCACCGTCCTCAATTGGTGGCCATGGAAGTAGTCTTACTTCTTGCATAACATCATGTTCATTCAGCGCCCCGCAAGTGTCTTTCATCCGTCCTTCTTCGCCTTGTGCTTGGGTTGCCTCTCGTAGGCATTAGGACTTGGCTTCCTCTCCTTTCCTTTCCCGCTACCCTCGCCTCCTCCATTGTCATCGTGATCGTGCTTCCTCCCATGGCCGTTCTTTCCACTACCTCCTGCCTTCTTTGCTTTGCTCAAATCCGGCTCGGAGTCGCTGTCTGACGAGCTCGAATCGGAACTGCTGTCGCCAGGTTCGTGGGGTCCATGATAGATGCAGCAGACTTTGGATGACTTTTTGCCCATGTGTTCGTTGTCGACTACGTCCTCAGCCCATTGTATGCGGCGGGATTCTGAGGGTTCGGCGCGAAGACGTAAAGTTGCTGATGGAGTCTCGGGGTTGTGTTCGGTTTGGAGGATGGTCTGGCTGCCGTGAGATGCTGGAGCTGCGGCTGTTGCTCCTCTCGTGGGCAGTGATCGTGATGTACGTGGCTGGGCCATTGTGAAGAAGACTGGATGCGTGTATGTAGAACAGGTATAGGATCTTCTGGCAATGGATGTATGAGATGTCTCTAGCTTGAAGATCGACCCTGGCGGCAGATGTCAGTGAAGCGAGGATTCAGTTCGGCCGACCAATGCAGGATGCCAAGCCGACCATTACTAAGCTCGGCACACCACTCGAAAGCCAAGCCGACCACTTCTTAATTCTAAACCTTCTCCTTTACAATCATCACCACTACTAATGTGAGTACTTAATTATTAACAATCTAGCACTATAACATATTGCTATTATATCGCTTCTATTACGTACGTATAGGAAAAGCGATATCTAACGATATCTAGCTTTTTACATGCGTACGTAATAGAAGTAATATAATAGCAACATGTTTGCGAACACATTCGCTAATATGTTTTATAGAGTACTATAGCCCCCCCCTCGAATACGAATATAATACCTACTACGATACCGAACACGATACCTACTACGATACCGAATACGATACCCGAATACGATACCCAACACTATACCTAACACTATACCTAACACGATTAGTAAGATGTCTAGAAAGCAGCTAGGAAACTATATAAGAGAAAGGATAATCGAAATAGGAATCCGAACATGTTAGCTAATATATTTAGGGCGCCTATAATAAGTATAAGGAGTATATTAGCAATAGTACGGCTATTATCGGCTTCGAGGAGATGCTAATCGTAAGAGCTATTACATCCTAGAACATATTAGGTAATATGTTAATAAACCTTTAGAAGGAGGATAGTAAGACTATCCGTAGCTAGAACATCTACCTAGGAGAGTTAATATGCCGTCTTAAGGTAAGCATAAACACGTTACACATTACATTAAGGAACATGTTAATTAATATGTTCGTAGAAGTCTACTACGCCGGAGGGGGATAACTCGAGTCTAGACCTATCGGATCTAGAGGACGAGCGCTTACTATAGTACCGCGTATATTAATACCGAACACGTTCGAGAACGTATATACTAACGTGTTATAGAAGGTATATAACACTACCGGCGCCCTACGCAACTACTATAAGACTAACGTAAGAGCTCGGCTAGCCCGTTCGGAAATATGTTAGCTAATATGTTTTAGTACGGATTTACTATCGAGAACTTAGAGGATAATACTAAGAAGGACAGTCGGTAGGATTCTAAGAAGGTAGATAATGCGAAGGGTAACATATTCCCGAACACGTTACGCAACGCGTTTACTAATACGTTCGGTAGCCTTCTATAAGAACATAATTAAGACCTACTTAGCTAAGAAGACAGCCGAGGACTAGGGCGCCTAGTCGGCCTAGTAAACACGTTTAATAACACATTGCGAAACGTGTTAGCTAACGTGTTCGTAGTACCCCCCGTAAGAAGGTCGATAAGAAGAAGGCTACTAAGACTCCGGCTATAGTAGTCTCGGATAATTCTTTCTCTAAGGAAGAATCTAAAGTATCTAAGAAGGTAAATATAATACTTATTATATTATGGAATACGTTTACTAACATGTTTAGGACTCTATTGTCTCCCCCTCTACTAGTAAGACCCTAACTAAGACCGTCGGCGCCGCCTCTAAGGCCTCTAAGGTATACATTCCTAAATACGTTGCGGAACGCGTTAACTAATATATTTAGGGCCCTATTATCTCCCCCTCCTCCGCTAAGAAGACCGCCGGCGCCGCCCCTAAGGCCTCTAAGGTACATATTCCTAAATACGTTAAGGAACGCGTTTACTAACATGTTTAGCCCGCCCTATAGGCTAAGGGCAAGGCTAAGGATATGCGCCCGGAGCTTATCTAGATTACTCGGGGTCGGAATAAGGACTCGGTAATATGTTTAACATTACGCTACGAAACATATTAACTAACACGTTATAGCTTAACTTCGCTAAGATAAAAAAGTTAGTTAAGAGCTAGGGTAGCGAGGTGCCTTACGGCACCTATAAGGCGATCGGATAGAAGAGTAATATGTTCCCTATCGTGTTACTTAACGTGTTCGCTAACGTGTTATAGCCTACTTTAACGACCTCTCGCCCGACTACGCTAGCTAGCTCTTCTTCTTCGAGAATAGCCTCTACGAGGTAGAGGAGGAGGATTAAGAATATATTTACAAACATGTTATACATTACGTTCGTTAATACACCTTGGAACTTGTTCTATCTCTCCCCGCCTTATAGTAGCATTACCTCCGCTATTATGTTAGAGAATATGTTTAGTATCTCCCTTAGATTTTAGGGCAAGAAAATCCCGTTTAATAGTTTTAGAAAAAGCTAAATACTAATGCTAATGTTCTTAAGCGTAATATGTTCCACATCGTGTTCCTTATTATGTTGCTAAATACGTTGTCTCTTAGTCGGGCCTAAGAAAATCGAACTAGATAAAGGTTAACCCTAACCCTAGGACCCAAATATGTTTGCAAACACGTTTGGGAATATATTAAGGCCCTTAATTACTAATATCTCCACCTAATATAGACCTTTTACTCTAGGCAGCCTTTATATATATCTATATATATATACGACTAAGTTAAGTCCCAGTACATATATA
>JALRMM010000324.1:0-41807 GCA_026122155.1 Zymoseptoria crescenta | reverse complement strand
GCACCTGTCTTGTGTAGTTTCCTAAATAGGAAATTTTCCGTGTGTGGGGGAGGTGAGGTCGAAATAAGGTTTCGGGGGTGGGGGCCAAATCCCGGAGTTCAGGGCCCAAATTTTGCACCCTAAAGGGGGCAACAAGGTGAATCTTTAGGCTCTGGCAGCGGTATAGGTATTGAGGCCAGCGGGGTAGAAGCGGGTTCGTTGGAATGGCCTTAATAAGGGCTTTCGAACGGTGCGTGTTTGGTAATGATCGGGTCAATATTGGGTGTGCAATAGAAGTGCGGATGTCGATGTACTGTCTTAATCTTAATAGGTTATAAGCCCGGGTTAGTATATACACTAAGCCGAGGGCAGACTAAAGAGAGAAGAGTATACTAGGGGTAGCCCCGTATCGATCGGATCGATTAGTTAAAAACCGACGCTAAGAAAAAATAAGCGTAGCTAACAAAATAAAAGAGCTAGCCCCTAGTATAAGCCGAATAGCTAAATAGTAAGGCAACATACTATAAGGGAGTGTAATTAGGTAGTAGCTAATACGTATAAGTAGTCTATATGCGAATATCTATATTGCCTACCGAAGGGAGGTAGGAGGGAACAAAAGGGAGGTATATGTACTAAGGCCTCGTACGGGCCTACTTCGGGTTAGTATTAGGCCTAAAGTAGGCCTAAATCTAGGCCTATGCTAACCTATAACTCCCTAACAAATACTTCCTTACTACGGCCTTACTATACCTTAGTAAACGCCTTACCCGCGCACGATACCTCGAACTATTAATCTCTAATTACTTCTTTACCGGCTACGCTACCGCTTAGCGGTTTCGTCCCTTTTAACTATAGAAGCCTAATATCGTAAGTCTCTAACCTAGGACATAGCTCCGGATACAGTAAGAATAAAGTATAATGCTAATATCGTATACCTTAGACTCTTCCCTCGCTTCGTAAGCTCTTTACTATAGCACTTTCTCCTACTCCGGTATACTAAGCTCCTAAGCATAGCGACTACGTAGAGCGACTACGAATACGAGAACTAACGTCGAATATAGTATACTTATATCCGTATCTTCGAGATCTCTAGATTAAGATCTTTAACAATCGACTTCCTAGCGCTATAAGTCTTTCTCCTAGTAGTGCCGATTACGCCTACTAACTACGAACTTAATAGCTAACTTGGTATATTATAGATTTACCATTTAGCTCTTCGATCCTCTACCGTAAGCGCCGACCCGCTCGAGCTCCTACGCTAGTAACATCCTTACCCGTTTCCTTCTTTAATTATAGACCGCCCTTTAGCCCGTTCTAACTTATCTACCTTACGCCCTTATCTATATTACTAGAAAGATCTCCTATATTATATATTATAGCTAGACATAAGTCGAGCGCTAAGATAGTTCTAGAGTTACCGCGGAAGAAGCTTAGGAGTATCCCGTCGAAGTAGCCTCGTAAGGCTTCTAGTAGTAAAGCTCCCTTAGCGCCTAGAACTTAGCGAGCTACGCTCGTACGGAGTAGCGCTAAGAAGCTATAAACACCTAAGGGAGTTGTTACGAATAAGCCGAGACGTATAAAGCTAGGTAGTAAGTAATATAGTCGGTACTTATAGTTGGTACGAGCTAATAGACTTTTAGCTAAGGCTATTACGGAGATTAACAAGTACTAGGGCTAGATAGGTCGTAAGTACGACAATAGTTCTCCGCGGCGGCCTCTACCGCCTTCTTCTCCTTAGCAATATCTACGGCCTCCTACGTTAACACTCTATATCTAATATAGTCTATCGCAAGCTCTCTACTACTATGCTTTAGACTCTACTACTCGCTAATAGGACATACCTTATAAACTATAATAATACGGTAGCCTTCCGTAAACGGCGACAACTAGACCGAGCGGATGCGTAATAGCCGACCGTTTAGTTATATATCCCTTAACGAGCTCTACTATCCGTCTATAAGGATTATGCAATTATACGGTAGTAATTCGACTCCGGCCTTAATAGCGTTCGCGGAGGTAATTAGTAGCTAGGGCTTCTCTAGTTATAGTAGTGCCTTACGGTTATATATAGTATACTTCTTAACTCTATCCCTCGTAACGGTCTCCTTCTACTACGGATCGACGACTATAAAGTTATCTATCGCTATTTAGCCTTACTCGACCTTCTATAGATAGAAGAGATAGAAGAGTACTATGTTTATTCCCTTATAAGCAATAATAGTAACCTTATAGTACGCGCCCCTCTCTTTAATAAACCTCTATCTTATAGACATTATAATGCCCTAGACAACCTCTATACCGCTAGACGTAGCGATTATAGGTATATATCTCTAGAGGGCCGAATCTTTGCCCTTTTCGAAGAGCGTCTTTATAATATTGTTGTCGAGGCTATAAAGAAGCTTATTCGCATCTATCGAGTCGTTAAGCTCCGGTTCGCCGTTAGGCCCTATTCGAATCTAACCCGGGCCTATATTATAGAATAGCTCTTTCTCTATAGCTTTGTCGCGCATCGCGATATTTAGAGCGACTACGTATAGGATAAATACTCGGCAAACGTCCGCGAGGTAGAAGTGTAACTTAGATAGGGCTATCTATACTTTCCCTAGCATTAGCTTAAATAATAGGTCGACTAGGATATATACGTCGAAGCCGGAGTATAGTAGTTTGTCGATAGCCTTCGTACCTTCTCCGCATCCGGTAGGGTCCTAGATAAGGTCGGCGTAGAACTCGATTAAGCCGCGACGGAGGTATTCCGTTACGAGACTAGTATTCTTCTCTCTATCGTCGTAGCTAGTCGGCGCCTATAGTAGATTACCTCCTTTTATTAACTTACCGTCTACGAGCTTTATTTAATACTCGCTTGCCCTATCTAGCGTAGTAGTAGGACCTACTACTACGTTAAAGCAGCGTTTAGCTACCTATTCGTAGTCGCCCTCGTCTATACCCTTAGCGAAGTTTATCTACTTACTAATAGTATCTTCGTTATATAGCCCGACCAAACTATCGATTTTCTTATTCTATACTACCTCGGCGATGTTTGCCTTATTACACGGGAAGGTCTTTAACACTACGGCCGGCTTTTCTACTTCCGGGTCGGAATTAGGTAGTAGTAGCTTCTATATAGACACCTTTAGCATAGGCGCTAAAGGTGCGTCAAATAGACTACGGAGATTGCCGAACTTATCGTACGGGGTTGCGCTTAAGGTAATAATAGCGGGGTTGCCCTTTATATTGCGGATATATAACTATAGTATAGTATCGAGTTTAATATACTTATAGGATTTGTCTATAAGGACTATAGACTATTAGTTTAGTATTACTCTCGGATTAGGTTATAGCTTAGTATTTCTACGCACTTTAGGCCGGATTATAGCGTCGTATACGGCCTCGAGTTGGCTAGCCCTTATTATTCCCTATTAGTTTCCGAGCTATAGCGGTAGCTCGAGACCCTATCCGCCGTCTACGTCCTTATACCTAGATTCTTAATTTATAAACGTTCGAGCTTAAGGCGGGCTCTTCTACTAGGTGCGTAGCTACTATATGTCTAGATTAGCCTCCTTCTACTCCTTCTTGCTTAGTAGATCCTCCTTCCGGATTACGTCGTCCTACTTATAGATATATAACGGCTTCTTATTATTATTAGTCTATTTCTCTCTACCTAGGACAATAACCCTAGTAGCCGGTCGCTACCGTCTAATCTCGCGGAGCTACTAAGAGTATATGGATCTCGGGCATATAATAAGCGGGGCGCTACGGCGGACGATCGGTTTCTTTAGCTATATAAGTCGTAGAGGGTCGAGCGTGTTATATTTACTCTAATCTAGCGCGTCTTTCGGATCTATATCGCCTCCGCGCTATACGCTATTAATAGAATAGGCAATAACGAATCTACCGTATTTGCGCTATACTGCTATATATTAGTTAATAAGCCCAATCCTAGCTAAAGTCTTGCCGAGGCCTATAGCGAATGCGTTTAATATAACCGGCTCGCCGAGGAAGAGGGCATATAGTATAAAGACTATACCGAAGGCCTATACGATTATAAGTACTCCTATATTAGTAAAGTCGATCTTAATACTATATATAGCATAAAGCTCCGTTAGATCGAACCCCTAATACTAACAATAGTACCTCTATATAAAGCTATTCTTAAAGTATATAAAGCGTCCGATTAGACGTTACTCTATAGTATTCTCGAGGTCGTCCTTACTTCTATCGTTACCGGCATCTTCGCCTTTATTAGTAGGGGTAACTATAACTATATCTACCTTCGAGCCGGGTTTAGAGCCGCTCGACAACTATATAATAAAGTTAAAGACTAGTATAGGAAGGATCCTAGACACTATACGTTAGAAGAGAGATATGTCGATCTAGGGGACTCTCGACGCCGGTACGTCCGTAATAATCCTACTCGATCGAACTATATTTGGCTAACGTTAAAGATCCTCGGCCTCGCGTACGAGTTCCGCTTCCGACTTTACTAAAGGTAGTTCTCTCGCTTAAGCATCTCTTACGTATTAAGTCGCGCCTAAGTTAAAATCGAAACTCTATATAAGGCCGTCGTTATCCGAGCTATCGAGGTCGATTACTTCGGGCTACCTCTAGTTCGTCTTCGATCGCCCGTTATTAGATATAGCGCTACTAGACTTATAATCGTTATCGATAATAGGTTCTAATTCGGCTTCGCTACCTTTTCTAGAAGCGTCTCCTCCGCTACTATATTCGGCGGCGGTATCGAGGGCACTAAGATCCCGGTCCGTAGCGTCTTAGCTAGGCATATCTTATATTTCTATATCGACTAACTTACGCCGCGGAGGGGGAGTCTTCGACGGTCGACGTCTAATCCTTAATAGTTTATTATTAGTAGATAATTCGACTAAGCCTAGCTATAGGAACTCGTTATTAGCTATATCGCGAATAGTGTTTAGACTTATATCCCGGGTAAAGTCCTTACCGGTAAACGGACCTCGAAAGAGTTCTCTCTCGCGGAAGCCGGAAGTCTTCTTCTTTAGGGCACCTACTAGATTCGTAAAGGCGGTTTACGACGTCGTAGAGGGAATTAACTTGGCGTTAAAGGGGTTTAATATGCCGGAAGTAACTAGTAGGGGGAGTAGTCGATTAGTAGTAAGTAATAGGGTAGTAGGTATACTATTATCTTTAAGCAGTATAGAGGGAAAGAAGTAGTCTTCTTAGACGCATAGGACGAGGTCCTTATAAGCGCGTTCGTAAATATAGAAGTTAACGTCTAGGAATATCGCTTAAGGGTAGAGTATATCCGTGCACATACATATATATAGAAACAATATCCGCCTTACCTACTAGACGCATCCTGCCTTTAAGGGTATAGAAGTAGACCTACTCGCTATTAGTAATGTCGTAGCATTCTTTAAATTCCTACTAGGCGAACTCTACTCGGCTATTTATAGCGTTGCTAACGAATGCCTTATAAAGATAGTAGTAAATACTTAGGAGCTAATACGTGCTAGCTGCGGTGTTAAATGTATACCTAGCAACGTAGATGTCTAGCTTCGGTAGTACTCGTAAACTAATAAGGTCTATCGACATCGGTCCGTAGTCTATATAAGGCGTATGTCTCGGCGAGTTTTACGCAACGTTAATGCGCGCTAACTTATATATATTCTGGCTTAAATTAGCAGATAAGCGACGGCGCTATATAGCTAAACGTTCCGGAGTAGGTATATCGGCACTCTAAGGGCGTAGAGTTTATTAAGGGGTTTAGAGAGGCGTAGCTACGTAGTACGGGTCGACCAACTTAGACCGCTCCTCCTTAACTAGCCCGTTGCTCTACTTACTCTTAAGGTACGCCTTATATATAATAGACTTCTACGCTAACTCTATAAAGATGTCCGGATCGATTTTTCTTAGGAGGAGGTTAGCGTACTAGTAGTTAGGCGTGCCTAGTTTGTTGCTATTAAGGTTATCGATTAACTATTTAGGTGCGAAGTCTACGTAATTTAGTAAAGTCCGGGCCGCCTCTATCGACTTCTCTCCGGTATGCGCTAAGATTAACTATTGCAATAGATACGGTTCGGCTACGTACTCGCCGTATAGACTAATATCTACTAAGATGCGCTATACCGTAGCGATTAGGTCTCTCTATCGTTGCCTACTACGTAAGCCTTATAGTATTCTAAACATAACGCGAAGATACGGCTTACTCGTCTCTTTTATTTACCTAACTATTAGTACGGGATCGGTGTTCGCTAGATCTCTAGCTTTATTATTCTCTTGTTTTTTAGCTTCCTCCTTCTCCTTCTTCTCTTATTTTTTAGCTTCCTTCTTCTTTCGTTTCGGCGCGTCCCTACGGCCTTTCTACTTTAGCGGAGTAATCGCGATTACGAAAGCGATTATGTCGTATGCACTAGTAGAGTAGGTAGGTCGAATTGTCTCGAAGAAGAGGTAGAGTCGGCGGAATTGGACGGTCGAATTGTACGCGGTAAGGAGGTAAGGTCGTAGATAACGGTAAGTTAAGGGATCCGGTAAATTACGTCTAGACGAAGCTAGTATAGCCGCTAAGTTAGGCGATTATACGTAACTCTAGAAACGCGATTATTAGTTTAGTTATAACATCCGAGCTACTAGTAGTTAATATACTAACTTAGCGATAGCGACGGTAATAGTAACTACGATGCTTAGCGTACGCTATACGACGATGTAACTATATTACTACAATTACTACTATAACTCGTGTTAGTATTAGAGTGCAGCTACGAGCAGTTAAGGCCTACTAATAGACTATCGTTATTGTCGTAACTTAATACTAAGTTAACGCCGACTTAGCGGAGGGTAGTATATAAAGTTAGTATTTATTAAGAGCGCGTCTATAGTTTTAATAACACGACGTAGCGGCATATGCTCTATCTATATAGCATAACGTTTGTATAGTAATGCATATTAGCTACATCTTATACCGGCCGATAGTAAGTCGCATAGTAAGAGTTTATAAAGGTGCACGCAATATAGTGTAAATAATATGTATATACGACTCCTAGTAAGGTATAAGGTCGCTCGAGTGTAAAAGGATCCGTACTCTTAACTAAACAGTAATAGTTATACGTCTAACGATATATCTAAGATGTCCTTAGGCCTATACTCTTCTCCTACTAATATAAGTACTATAGCTACTATAGTTAACCGTATTCGCTCGCGGAATATAATAGGGGTATATCGTATAGAATCCGGCGGGTAATGTCTATATTTCGTACAGTAGAGAAGGAGATAGTATAAGTAGCTATATATGCATTAAGGTAGAATAAGGAAGTTTATAATAGCATAGTCTTTTCGACCTAGGCATTTCAGACCTAATACCTTCGAAGAGCGAGAAGGTCGGATATATAGGCTAATTTTAGTTTAGGCGGGCCGTAATAGTGCTTCTAAGGTTATACCTACCTTCCCTTACCGGCGGCAAGTCTATAGTACGCGTTTTAGGCCTATAGTATACGTAAATAATATCTATACTTATATACATCCGCTTCGACTCCTCGTACTAATATATATACTACGCTCGCAATATATTATACCCTCCGTTGCTCGAACCCTAAGGAATTGCGGACCCCGGACGGCTAAGCGTTAATACGTTAGACGCTCGGCTAGGGCCGCGAAGTAACTCTCGATAACTAATATATAACGAGCACTCTCGTTATTAGCGGAGTCGTACACCGAATTCTATACGCTAGTAGAGAGGATTGCGACGTATAGAGGGTTTATAGTAACGACCTTCCGATCGATTATATAAAAAGAGACGGTATATAAGGAGATCCTTTAGTATATATACTCTATATAGGACGTCGATAGCCGGTTCCGAGCGATAATTAACTAAATATATACACCTACTAGCCGGGCTACATTTAGATACCTTCTATTTAAGATCTACTAGAACTACCGTCGCTAACGTCAACGACGGGAGGCGATAAATAAATTATGTTCTTTATCCGAGGGATTATACTATAGGGCGGGCTCGGTGTTAGTCGACTCTATATTACCTATAGTATATAGAGCCTAAGAGATAGTTTTAATCGTAGATAAGACTAGTAAAAAGAAGGTATTATGTCGGTTATGTAAGCTTTATCGTTCTTAGCCTAGCCTAGGACGGCTTATAGTAACGGACTTCGACGACCTTTAATTCGAGCGTATAGTGTCGATTATAGAGTTAGACTATAGCTTCCGGCGAGATATGTAGGCTATTGCTTAGAATAATAATTCCGAAGATGTAGATAGGCAACTAGAGGTAATTAATAACGGCCGTTAATAGATCGCGGTAGTAGCTTATCTACTAGAGCATAGCCGACCTCTAACGTTTATAATTGTCTCTAATTCGGGCGCCGTATTCGGGCAAAGCGAACATGTAGGGTTAGGGAATCTCCTACTAGCTTAACTCGATAGTAAGTTAAGCTAGGCTTGAGAACGAATAGATAAGTCTAGCCTACCGGTTAATACGGGCGCTCCGTTTTCTTCTAGCTAGTCGGTACCGGGGTAATAATAGATAAGAGCATAGTTTTAGCTTAGTAGTATACTAGCACATTAGCGAATTAGCTTAGAATAGGAGTATAGATAATTAGTTATACCGGCTAGAGATAGAGGTTCGGATCGGAAGGTGTTACTTACTCTTAGTAGTCGTAAGCTTAGGCTAGATATAGGCTCGGAGGGGCGCAAAGCTGCCTTGTTAACTTATTATTAACCCGCTACTAAGTTAAATATGCGTAGAAAAGGGTATTTACTTATAAGACAATTACGGCTAGATCCTACCTCGAGAAGAAAGGCACTACTTTATAGGCACGAGGATTACGTTAAGGGTTACGTAGAGAATATAAAGGCCCTTATATAATATACTTGTTTATAAAGTCTATTAGTATGCTATAGTTCGATTTTATGCTAAATTGTAAACTAAACTCTAAGCTATATCTACCGTTAACCCTAATTACTACGCTATTAAAGATAGGTTGCTTATAATATTAGCGGTTAGTAGATCTATACGACCGTTACGCGCTAGGTTAGGATTCCGGAGACGTTTCTAAGATAATATAAGTATAAAAACACTTAAAATAATAAAGGGATAGAGAGTAACTTACATTCGTAGTCGAAGAAGAATACGAAGTTATAGTTAGGCCGAGCGAAGAGGACGAGTATAAGGGCCGCTACCGCTATACTATTACGCTCTTCGGCTAGGAACTAGACGAACTACTCGTAGTTGCCTAGTTCGTCGGAGACTTAGTAGACTTAGTCGATAATCTCGTAGCCCTAATAATTAAAGACGTCGGGGTTATACTAGATAATAGCGCCGAGGATATTGCCGCTAGGAACGGTAAAAGAGTCGTAGTAGCTATAGGCGACGAGAGTAGTACGGAGAGCTATAGCTATAAGTAGTCTTCGAGGCGCTATCTATAGAGTTGTTAGTATCGCTTATAAGCTATGCTATAAGTGCATAAAACGTACAGGTTGTTTAAGGAGTGCGAATGCGTTATATATACGTATGCTAGTAGCGAATTGTTAGGGTGTTATAGTTCTTTAATTAGTATAGAAGAAGAGTGTTGTTCGGAAGTAAGTCGTCGTTCGAGCGAGAGCGAGAAGAGGTTGGTAGGACGGCTAATAAATACGAACGCTAAGGCTCTATAGCGTGTAAATGTATATAACTAAGGTAGCTAATAATAGCCGCTATAGCTTAGGGACTTAGGCCGGATTAGGGCAGTAGAGAGTAAATTAAGTCCGTCCGCTGCAGCTTAGTAACTTAAGCTAGATTAGTATAGTAGAGAGTAAATTAAGACTATCCTTAATTAATTTAATAACCGTAGATAAAAACTAAGAGTCTAAGTCGGTCGCTTTTAAGGAAAGTAGCTTATATCGTAGCGGTTAAGCATCGTTAATAGGCGGAGAAGTAACCGATTATGCTAATAAGTTTAATACTGTTGTTATACTATATGCGCTAATCCCGCTATAGTTAACTTCTTCTAACCTATATAAACTAATCTCTCTTAACTTTACGCATCTCCTTCTTTCTTATAGCTCTATTAGCGACGTCTCTAGTACGTAACTCGCGTATACGCTAGGTTGTCTACTATATCTAGCTTTACGGTGCTATATATACGAAGCACCTACGCTAGATGTTAGTATATAGAGTGCAATTATTAAGACTAAGACATACGTACCTTACTACTTACGAAGTAATAGTAGATGTAAAAGTTCCGGTACTCCGACGGCTCCGCTATTAATGCCGTAGTAAGTATGCGTACGAGCTAGCTGTATAGGTTCTCTAGAGGCATGTAGACGAACTAAGCCTTATTATTGCCGACGCTCTTAGATACCTCCTTAACCTCCTCGACGACGTTGCCGTAAGATCCGTAGAAGGGTTCGCGGTAGTAGACGATCTCGAAGTAATCGCGAAGGTTATTAGAGGGCTCGACGTAGTAGTCGATCTAGCGCTAGTAGGTAGGTATATAGCGAGCGATAAGGCCTAGGCGGAAGGACTCGAGGGCTACTAGCCGAGATAGAAATAGTAACTACGGCGAGGTTAGCATTAGTTAGTAGGAGGGACTATTACGAACTTACTAGTATAATGCTTATTATGTTCGTAGAAATAGTGTTAGTTGTTAAAGAGGGGACGAGGAATAGCGAAGGAGAAGAAGAAGAAGATAACAAATTTAAAGAGGTAAATATAAACGCTATAAAGTACGTACTCTCTTCTATCCTACGCTTTACCGCCCTTAGTAACTTAAGCTAGATTAGTGCGGCGGAGAGTAAATTAAGGCGGTCGTTTATTACTTCTTATTTATTAGTATCGAACGTATATAGGGTTAGACATAGTATATACCTTCTTAGAAGCCGTTTAGGTAGGCAAAGACGAACATAAACTGCCTAGGGAGGCGGGTGCTTAAGATAGTCTTAAGTATTATTATTCGTAGCGAGTCCTTATACTTAAGCGGGAAGTAGAGAACGATAAGCTAATCGCCGAGCTAATCTATAGCGCGGACGACGATGTTAACGATGTTTTTAGAGTAAGGGCTTAAGAGAACCCGACTATATAGGACGTTAATATAATTAACGGCGCCGGGCGTATTATTCTATAGAGCTAGATAGAGAGTAACGATGCCGACTCGGAGATTATATATATAGTCGTAGGCGCGAGCGTCTTATATTTCTCGGAGTATTAGAGGGCGGAGTTAACGGAATATAGCGTAATACGCGTAAGAGTTAATAACTACTGTTAGATAGTTAGCGCATATACGTAAGACTCGACCGGGGAAGGTACTAATATATACGTAGTACGAGGCTAGTCTCTATAGAGTCGTCGCCGTCGGCAATAATCGTAGAGTTAGTAAAGTTAGTAAAGGAATCAAAAGCGCAAAGGGCATAAAGCTAGTAGAAGGGTGGATTTGCAAACACTGCGAATAATATGCTAGTAAAGACCTCTCGAGACGGCTAACTGGAAATAAGTTAGTAGATAAGTAGGTCCCGTAGCCTATAGAGAAATTAGCATCTTAGGGTATATTAACGCATATATTAAGTATATATTGTCGAAGTAGAGCATAGTCCGGTAGAACCCGGTAAACAGTTAGAGCGCTACTCTATTAATCGCGCATAGTCGGCGCATCGAATACTATAGAGTACGTAATAAAGTCGTAGTACTTAATAGTAATGTCGTGTTTTTCTATTATAACCTCCTAGGGTCCGCGAGTAATAATAGCTATAACCTATACTACTCCGTAGAAGCGTAGCCGAACGTAAGTATCTAGCCTCTTATCGAAGCATACTATAAGTACCTTAACGATGTTAAGAGGATAGCTCTCGTCGAAGGTATACTTAAGGTTAGTAGTAAACTCGAACTCCGCTAAGTACGTCCCTATCGGTCGAACAGCCTAGTACGTAGCTACGCCGAGAGACATATTGCAGCTTCTATTAACATGTTAGAAAGTGCCTATAGCATATTCTATGCAGGTAAACTAACCGCGAGTACGAAACTAAGGCTAGAGGGTAGAGGGATATATTTATAGTATTATTAGGGGTAGAGGTAATGTCTATAATAAGGAGATGTCGTCGAGGTTAGAAGTTAGTTGTTAAACTTTAAGAAATGTTAAGTGTTTACGGATTTAAGCTTGTAACAAGGGAAATACACTAGTAGTAACTTATAAGCGACTTAAAGGTAGCTTAATAATGCATTTGGGCATATAGTAATAGGTATACTACGAGTTAGGCCTATAAATGCGGATTAGACACGTACGGCGACTAATATATGTTACTTCTAACACTACCTAAACCCGAACCCTAAGGTAGTATCGTCTAATTTTTAGGGGCCGAGTCGAGCTTAAGTCGAGCTTAAGTTAAGCTCGACTTAAGCTATATCCTACTCCTCTCCTCTCTCTAATAGTCGGCGTATAAGGGACCTATTACTACGACACTACGAGCTTATAACGTATCTCTAGCAACTATATCGCATCTAGCTAGCTATTAAAGGCTTCCTAACCCTAGCTACACTACGCTAAGGTTAACAGGATGCTGTCGCGGAGGTTAATATAGTAGGTTAGTATATATAAACCTTATAGGGCAGTATACGTAGGAAAATAATACGACCCGTCTACTTCTTATCGCGACCTACCGTAGAGTAGAAGGTAGGGGTATAAACGAGGTAGTATTAAGTGCTCTATACTATTATACCTTATATTCGTATCGAAGGTTCCTTGCTAAGGTCTTTATAGGTCGGTGTCTTACTAGGGTTTTTAGTCCCTCTTCTTAATCCTCCGACCTCGATATAAAGCTAAAGCTAGCTATAGACTATACGTAATAGCGCAGTATTCCCTACTATAATAGATAGTAATATACTAGGGGAGGAGGAATAATAGTCCTCGAGGGGCCTATACTATACGTAAAGCGCAGCCTTCTAAGTTATATCTCACACTATTAGCTAGACTATAAACTCTTTACTTCTCTACCCCTATACGCTCTATTCGTACGCGCGCCGTACTAGTATCGATAGATATCCGATACTACCTACGTAACGCGGCGTAGTATCTCGACTATATCGATCTACTATTTAGATTAACTAGACTTACTACGGCGGCGGCGTACTATACTAACAACTATCTCATATAGCGACCGATACTAACATCGACTAGATAGAGCCCGTAGTTATTTAGCGGCGGCGCCCTATACTAACGAATATCTAATATAAGGGCTACTCTATAACTAATATAGAGGCAGGTCTATAGTAATTATACCGAGGTAAGACCGGCGGCAACGTAGACGCTATATATTAGAGGATAGCGCTATAAGTAGTAGAGCGAGAATAGATTATACCCTATAACATAATATAACTAGGAAATATAGGACAGATAGAATAGATTAGTTAGTCCCTATATAAGGCGACTACTATTAGGCGGTATACTAGGAATATAAATAATTATAGGCGTTTGCCCTAGTTTACCTAAACTCTATACTATATAACTAACGTAACCTAGATACTTAGTGTAGTAGTATACCTTACTATCGACTAAATTAAGGGGCCCGCTTATATCTACTATAGAGTTCTACGTAGGGACCGTAACCTAAACCCTAACCCTAATATATAACTAAGACGACGATAGTAATAATAGGAAAGACAGGTCGATTTTTATTCTCGTATATATATATATAAGTCGATAAGGTATAAAAGAAGTTAATAGCGCGCTAGCGAAGTGCTATTCTCGTCGTTTAATATAAAATTTTTAATAAATATCGTTTCTATATACTATTAACGAGGAGAGGTATATTTTCTCCTTACTAGACTTTCTTAGACTTCTACTTTTAATCGCGTCCTAAACTATAGTAAAGTAGATTAGAGATCTTTAATTCCCTTTTATATATTATTCTCTATTTCTCGGGATATACTAGATATATATATAGGTATAGGTATTAGGGGAAACTATCGCATTAGGTATAATATATATATATTTTAAGACGTCAAAAATTTATTAAAGCTAATTGTTTTAAGTTAGGTGTCGCGCTATCTAGATTCCAAACTATAGTACGCCGTACTACTATTCGAGGTAATCTGTTTAATAACGATTATACTAACGTAAAGGAAAACTCTAGAGGTATTAGAGTAGTCTCTAGCGGTATAGACTAACTATCGTATCCTCGTAGAAGATAAGTATAGTTACTACGAATATTAATACGTATCTATAATAGACTCTAATCGAGGAACTATTAGCTAATAGATATATAGTAAGATAGTTAGTAGAGTAGGCCGGTAAAGGTCAAGGAGGTTAAGAAGGGGAGAATATTAGAAACTCTACTAAAGACGTCGGCTATAAGAGGGATCTCGATTACGCGGGTCGTAATAAAGTCGACGAGGGCCCGTATAGATATAGCTATGTAGCTAGACTAGTACTAACCGAGTATATAGAGAAAGAAGCCCTAAAGGACCGCGTACCTAACGATGTAACCGTAGAAGAGTATTAAAAGAAAGGGATATTCGGCGCGATTTGCCTATTCTTAAGAGGCTAAGACTTATAGAAGGTAGGCTAGATTTACTAGGCGATAATACTATACCGACGTTATAAATAGATAGAAACCTAAGGCGAGAGGACGTGCTAGGTATTAATACTAATATAGGGATAGATATAGAGGGTAAAGAGCGAGGACTAATAGTAATACGACTCGAGGGTGTAAATAGTATACGAGGTAGAAGCCTAACGGTAGGGTCGAGTATAATATAAAGCCTATCGATTACGCTAGAGGATATAGGTTATACTAGAGTATAGAGTAATAGTAGACGGAAACGCCCTAAGCTTAATAGTTAGTAGTAAGAGCTAGCGAAACGGAGCAATCCTAGTAAGGCGGAGATGTATGTAACGTAGAGGTAGATAACCTAAGAAGCGGAGAAGGACCGAGAGAAGAATAGTAGATAGTTTAAAAAGACGGATCGGGAGCGAATCCTACGAAAGGTAGCTAATAATTATTGCTACGCGGAGGTATTAGCTACGGCCGAATAGTTCGAGATACTATAGATAATAAAACAAGAGACAGAAGCTAAAGCCGATATAGAAAGGATGCGCTAGAGGAATAAGAGGGCAGCCTAGGTGCGGCTATATAAGCTATAGAGGGAATACGATCCGCCTAGGTAGCTATTTACGAGATAGGACTATCTAGATATGCCGGTAAATAGCTTTAGAAAGGACGGAACCGGTAAGTCTATCGGATACAGTCTATCGGAGGAAAGGGCGAGAGAAGCCCGCGGTATATTATATTCTAATAAAGAGTACGCTACGCTAGAAGAAGGTCTTAAGCGATACGCTAGACTAAATATATACCGGTCGATATTTATAATATACTATACTAGAGGAGAGCTATTAGCCGATTTTACGGTCTATAAGATTGTAACGCTCGTAGTAGACATTATTTATATATAGAAGTAGGAGATAGAGGAATAAGGCAATGTCGAAGACTAGGTCCTAATAATTCCATTATAGGTCTTATTACGCTAGGAAGTTAAGAAGGTAGTCTAAATTAATAGGCAAATATACGCTTCGAGGCGATATAGTAATTTATTAATATATTACTCTAGCGCTATTAAGTTATATAGTTAGACGAGTTTGTTTAATAAACTAGATTAGAGATTCTCGATTCGCTTTATCTATAATGTTCTAATACCCCTTTCGGCGCTATAGGTAGCCGACACCTAGTTATATTACTAAGGTTAAAGTTACGTACTTATAATTTATATTTCCTAAGGCGGAAACTCCTTCCTTAGCACTATTCTACTAAGTTCGAACTCTACTTAAGTGTCAGACTCGCCGTCTAACTATAGGATAGTATATAAACTAGTAGGTAGGTAACGCGGACGGGTCGAATATCTAGTAGAGAGGTCTACCTATTCTCTATTGCTCGACTTCTCTTCCTAAGCCCTCTTCTAGTCCCGCTTTACCTTCCTCTACCCTCTTACGTCGTCCCTATTATATCCGAAACCCGCATTCTCGACGATCCGCTATCCGGCTATAGCTATAAGTACCGCGACGAGTACGAGGTACTACTATAGCGTAATAATATACCCCTTATTTATACCGATAGTAAATATCTACCTTATAGTTACTAGTCTAATAGTCCGCGCGATAGCGCTAACGCTAGTTACGACCTCTTTTAGTATACCTAGGGTATATAAGCTACTAGCTAAGTTAGTAAGTAAAAATCGTAATATATAGGAACGCGAAGACGCTAGTAAGGCACCGAAGTATTATAAGGACTAGTACGCTAGCGAAACGTAGTTTAGTAGTCGATAGTATAGCGGTATATAGTATTAGGAAGAGTATAATAGGGAAGATATATAATAATATCTTTAGCTAGAATAGGGCTCTATACTATCGGTAGAGCTACGGGAAGACGAGGAACTACGCGGTAATAGCGATAGTTCTATAGACTATAGGCATTAAGGCGATCGTACGATAGTCGAGGCCTAGACTACCTACGAATCTAAAAGAAGATATGTACGGAGTCGAGTATAGGCCGCTAAGAGGAGAGTAGTACTAAAAGGGAGTACTAAGTTAGATAATAGAGAGGTCGATATATAAAACCCTACTATATACTATTAGACACTATATAGATCGGAAATTTAGGACATTCTATATACTTAGGTATAAGATGTCGGGCTTTATATATAACGCTTCCTCGACGATAGGGGTACGCTAGATAAGAGGCTTCGTTTCGTAGTTATATTCTTTATCGGCGCTATACGGACGGAAGGCTAGTATAAGGCTAGAAATCGCACGCTCGATAGTAGACGTAAGCTTCTAACCTAGTATAAGACTAGGGTCCTATCTATTCTCTATACCTTCCCGGGTCTCCTAGATATCGTTATTAGTATTACTATATTAGAGGTAATAGAAATGTCCTCGTTAATTAGTAAGCTACGCTTCCTCTACCTATAGTATACGACTCCTTATATAATAGTAATAACGCGACATAGCAATTAGAGGCAGTCGTAGATAGATGTACTCTAGCTATTCTATATATTATATATGCCCTATATATTTAAGTCGCTATTACGCGGCGGCCTTACTATAGGAATCGTAATACTAGACAATATAGGAGGGGAGATCCTAGCGATCTTATTAGTCTAGCGGTCTTACCTCTATAAAGCGGATTAGAGACCTCTAAAACAGAATATATTTAATGCGAACAGGATGCATCTACCGCTTATAATAGGAGATCTAGCACTATTCTTAGAATGTCGCGTAGAGATGCTATATCTATTATACAAATATAGGGCCGGGCAGGTTAGGCGTCTATACTACTAAACTCGCTAGTCTAGTGTCTTTTTTACTATCGCTATAGAGAAGTCGATAGAAATGTCCTTATTAATTAATAAGTAGTACGTTCTACAACTAGTAAATATATATCTTCTAAGGGATAATAACCGTTATAGGGTATATATAGCCTTCGGACAAGTTATAATAGATAGGAGGAGTCCTAGCCCTTTATAATAGTACTGTTTCTACTAATACGAAGCGCTTCCTTTACTATCGCCGTCGCCGTTACTATCGCGACGCTAAGGAAATGCGGTTCGAATCCTAGTGTTCTATTAGTTTAACGCCCGCGGGGGTCTATAACGCCTAGCCCTAGCCCTAGAGCGGCTAATAGTAGAATAGATAGGATAGATACCTAAGGCCGTAACTCCTATATATTCAAGTCTATCTTAGACTCTCTTTCGTAGTATTATATATAAACCTATCTTTTTACCGAATTGTTAGAATTACGTCTCTTTCTTTTATTAAGCTATAATAGGACCTTTATATAGAACGTTACTTTTACGATAGTTAGCTATATCTTTATAGTCTCGAGCTCGCGTAGTCTTTCTACTACGCTTACTCGTATATTATAGCCTTCTTTCTCGAGGACTAAGCCCTTAAGATTGCTTATCTTATGCCCTAGAAGTGCCCTATACGGTGTATACGGTCGTAATCCGAGAAACCTTCTATTACTACTACTACTACTTTAATACCTAATATTGCGACAACTAGTCGTCGTAAGAAAGTGTTTAATAGCTTAAATTTATTATATTAATTACTAAATAGCTTATAACTTCTGCCTTAATGTTATGCGTATTAGAGGCTAGGAGGATTTAGCTACCTCCATAACCCCCCTCGGCTAAAAAGTTACCTTTAATACTACTATACGCACCGGTTTATCTACCTCCTTCCTTCTATAGCGCTTAGCCGGTAATGCTATACGAGTAGAGGCTTAGAGGTTACTTTTTAGCTATAAATTAGCCTCCTTTGTCTCTAGTAATAAAGCCTTCTTAGCCCTCTTTTGCGCTGCCTTAGAGAGCCTATCGGCTTTAGCTTATAACTGCTCCTTAGCTCTTAATTAATTATCCGCCTTCTTCTTAATCGTATTAGCCTCCTTTTACTTCTTCTTAGAGACCTTTAACTACTTCTTTTTAGCAAGTGTAGCTATACTAGCCTTTAGTTTAGCCGGTAAATAGAACTAAGCTATAGTTCTACTAGGGGGTAGTAGTAGTAAGGGCTTACTACGCTATCGCTTCTTCTTCTCGTTTCTAAAGGACTTACGAACGCCCTTAAGCTAGCTCTTTAGTAGCGCGTTCTCTGTCTATAGGTAAAGAAAGGTATTGTTTATCTTCTAAATATTATGCTTGTCTCGGTCGTCCTAAGCCTCCTTTACGAAGTCCTTAATTAACGTCTTTATCCGTCTCTAGTCTATAGCTTAAGGAACCGACATTATAGTGTTAGGCCGGCTCCTTCGTATAGTAGTAGGCCTGCTACTATTACTATTACTATGTATCTTCTTCTTGCTCTTACTCTTACTCTTGCTCTTGCTCTTGCTCTTGCTCTTGCTCTTACTCTTGCTCTTGCTCTTGCTCTTACTCTCACTCTTACTCTTGCTCTTACTTTTGCTCTTATAGCCCTTCTTCGTATCTAGCTTTTTGTTAAACACTAACAATATTAGTGTTAGATCTAGTAGATAGAGGCCTGTCTTAGTAAAGGCATTAAGGACTTTCTCCGGCTTAAATGCCTTATAATAAGCTAGCTAAAAGAGCCTCTAGAAGTCGCGTTTACTAGCTATTAAGCGTCCTTTAGACTAGAAGATTTCTTATAAGAGATTAAGGCTATAGAAGGTAGCTAATAGGCTAAAGATACCGACATTAAGAGGCTATAGGCGGTGCGTCGAGTAAGGTAGATAGATAGCTATAAGGATACGGTATTATATATAGAACTCTAGAAACGATTCTCCGGCTCTTTTAAAGTATACTAACTATAAAGCCCTTCTCGTCTATATTAAATATATTATATAGCTCTATATTATATTTCTCTATCTTCTTATAAAGGAGGTTAAAGTAGGCCTAGTATTAATACTCTAAGTCGGCCTACTTCCTCTTTTTATCTAGTAGATTAAGGTATTTCGAGTTAATAGTTATACTATACCGAGTTACGAATTGAGAGATATAGGAATCGTATAGTAGGACACCTAAGATGTCCTTAGCAAAGGTAAGAACTATTACCGGTATCGGTAGAATGCCTCTACGTAGGAGGGTATTAATAAAGGTAACGAGAGTGCGCTCTTATTAGTATAATAAAATTATAGTATTCTTATAGTATTTAGCTTTAGAAATAGTAACCTTACGCTATCGACGAGATAAAGTGCTCCGGTCTACTTTCTATTTAGCTACGACTTATAAAGCATTCTTTATATTAGCCTCGTTTAGCTCCTTTAATGTAGACTCTATTAGTGTTATAATTGTGTTATGAAAATTTATTAAAAATTAGCTAATTTCGTGATTTCGACGTTCTTAAGATTCGAGGTATATAGGTAGTAGGCCGTATACGTAACGCGACCGACTTCTAGTAGTATAAGCGATAGCTATTATATTGCGCACCTATATAACCCCTCTTCTATGTTTAGGAACTTTTACTTATTATAGAAAACTCTATCGTCCTTAAGTATTAATAGTCTTCTAGCCTTATATTAATTCGGAAACGTCGGCGTTATCTATAAGGTAGTGGGATGAAAATTGTCGCGCCCCTAGAGGTACTAAGATAGCAATTACGAGTTATAAACTAATAGAAGCGGTGTTCGAGGCGTAGCTCTAGACGTTAATACTTAAGCGACGACGATAGATTCCGGGACTAGATAGGAACTACTACAAAATAGTACTAGTAGGAGTTTAGGGTTATATAAAGTTTAGTAAACTAGTAGATTAACTATCGAAAGTATAAGCAAGGTATTAAGTCTCCGGCCTCGTATTACGAGTCTAGGAGGAAGAGCCGAATATTGGCCATCTAAAGTATAAGTAAGCTATGGGGCCTGCGACCTCGTATTACAAGCCACGGTTATTCCATTTATAGGCCAAACGACACTGGGATACGAGGATATACTAGGTTTAAGATCCGATAGCCTGCGGAAGCAAGGTATCAAGTCTCCGGCCTCGTATTACGAGCCCAGGAGGAAGAGCCGAATATTGGCCATCTAAAGTATAAGCAAGCTATTGGGCCTGCGACCTCGTATTACAAGCCACGGTTACTCCATTTATAGGCCAAACGACACTGGGATACGAGGATATACTAGGTTTAAGATCCGATAGCCTGCGGAAGCAAGGAATCAAGTCTCCGGCCTCGTATTACGAGCCCAGGAGGAAGAGCCGAATATTGGCCATCTAAAGTATAAGCAAGCTATCGGGCCTGCGACCTCGTATTACAAGCCACGGTTACTCCATTTATAGGCCAAACGACACTGGGATACGAGGATTTACTAGGTTCGAGATCCGATAGCCTGCGGTGTTCGGCGTATTCGACGTAAATAACTCCAGGGTCATCAAGGGTAGCTAGCACGCGTGGCACATGGAAAGGCGGATTGGCCCAATCCCCTGGTAACCAGGCTCGTAATATTAGGCAATGTCAGGATGGTGTTCACTTCGAGTCTCCGATACGGTCATACGCTGCAGGCCTGTGGGGGGTGCGGATGGCATACAATATCCTCCTCGCCGCTCGTTCAAGTCCCGCAACTTGCCAACTTTGTCTTCATCTTCGCTCCCGCTCTGACGCGATCTTCATCTCCGCTGCGACTTCCTACAACGATCCGAGTACTCTCACCGCAAAAATGCATATCGCTTCTTTCCTGCCCGCTTTATGGATTGGTGGCTGTCTTGCTTCCAAATGGGTAAGAGGAGCCGTCCAATCATAGGGCCTCGGTTGGTTCTGATTGCTCGTGCTCTAGGTCTGCGTCGGATCAGGCGAAGACTTTGACCGTGCCCGCCACGCCTTGATTGGTAACCGGGCAGACCTGACCACCGCGTGCCTCGAAGCGCATGGCTGTTGCTACGACTCGCACGAACGTGATAAGGACCCAGAGTACTACATTTGCCAAGCAGGCACAAAGGTATGTTCCCAGCCCCGCAAGAACTGTTCTGTTCTTCAACGGCCTAACACAAAGTTTGTAGAACACCGGATGCAACGCGAAATACAATACATGCAACCCGAACCGGAAAGGCAGCGGGTATGCGACCTGTTAGGTCGCTGGAACCTCGCTCAGTCTCGTGTCAGTCGCGGCGTTCGCGGTGATGTGAGACGATGAAGGACGGCATGATGTGCGATCAGAAGGGCCTACAACAAAGGCGCGTTGTCACGTATCATGCTGGAACGGAGATGGTGACTCTGTTGCGATTCAGTTCACGGGACTGCTGCACATAGGCTCCGGATTGGCAAATGAACGTTGGTCGCGTACTTGCAAAATGTAGCGTGTATGACAGAAGCCTTCATGACAACGAGAACTATAGTCCGATATCCAAAAGCCCGAGAAATGGCCGGAGTTGCAAGAAGTTTGTTCTCAAGAAACACAATCTGGTGTGTATGCGGCGGCGGGCGTCACCGTCACTGCCAGCCGGCGGTAGAAAGACGCATTGTGCATGTCACGCGACTTGCACGCAACTACTGCACGGCACGGGGCATCAATCTGGATAACGGCAACACGACAATCGATTTGCAGCCTGGCTCAATCCTGTGTGGCTCCATGAAGTGTAGTGTTACGCATCCTACCTAGAGGGTAACATGACGCCGAGGATGAGGTCTGCGTTCGATCAGGAGAGATCTCTGTCCGGTATGTTTATTTCGGCTTGCGTCTTGCCGGCTATCGTTGGACGCTTCAAGGAGGGATGCTTATCACGTATACTTGTACGCTCCTGTGTTTCGGACGGACCCAAGATTGAGAGGCGTGTGAAGATGAGAGAGATCAATGAGACTCCTTATCGGACCTTGTTCAAGCTCGTTACCGGCAATCAACGCGCAAAAAGTAATGCAGAAAACAGCAGTTTAATCGCCGTAGGTAGGAGGACAATCAAAGCACAGACACTGCTCAAATTGAGCTCTGAAGACTAACTCGGACGGGAGTCATGGATTGCTTCACACGTTTGTATTCTCAAAACCCAAGCCGGATTGCGGTACAGTCCCAAAATCTTCGTCTGCTGGCCTTGCCCCAAAACCCCGGATATGCCAACTCTCTCCCAACAAATGCGCCCCCGAGAGGTCCCGACATGTTCTGCGCTTTAATTGTTGTCGAACAGGGTGATGAAAGTTTCGGGGACGCTGCAGATGTCCTTGTCGCAGGTAGGTGTGGGAAGTTTGGCAAAGCCTTGACGAGGGCCCGCCAGCGCTGTGACGTCCCGCCACAAGAAAAGCTTGCCCTTGTTGTATCCATCTCTTTCAGAGTATAAGAAGTTGAAGAGGTTCGTTTCGGACATCTGTACAACTGGCCGTCTTGGAAGTCCTCGGCCGCCTCCTTCGTGACTAGGTCGTATGCAAAGCAGTGCGTGGTCTGGCCAAAGGGGTATGCAGCAATATCAAACTGGATACCGACAATGTCGTGGTGGGCCGACTTGGTCTCGAAGAAATTCTGGATAGTGTAGGTGCTGTTGCCGAAAGTTGCGGCTGGAGCGGCGATAGCAGAGCCGGCCAACATTGCGAAAGCAGAAGTGACGATGGATGACTGCATTGTTGTTTTAGCTGGTCTTGTGCGGTGCGTGTGGGTTTGTGTTCTTGATACCGAATTGCTTGGAGAATGTCGTGAGCTAATGGAGTTTCGAAATTGGACCCCACAGAGCAGTCGAACGGGTCTTCTTTGTGCGGTTCCGGGCTGGCGCCGGGCCAGGGAGTGCTGTGCCGCAGATGCAATCGTAACAACGAGCACACTCAACAAGGTAATCCACCGGTTTATGAAAGTCAACACAACGTGAAACCTTCGTCAGCGCTAAACTCGTCCACCAATCGCGACTCACCTCGTGGCTCGACTCATCGTCCGTGCTGGCGGCGAGAGCCGTCGTGGTTTGTGCTAATGCGTGCCGTGAACCTTCAACACACGCGTTGTTGACACGCTGGCAGTCAGCACTCAAGGTTGTTGCCTTGTCCACCGTCCTCACCTTCCATCTCATCCAGTCTCGTCGCCGACGCCTTGTCCACTGCTGCTCTCTCGATCCCTTTATTGCCATTGAATCCTCGCCGCTACCATGGACCTGTTCGATATCATCGAGGATGAGGAGGTGGAGCTGTTCCAGAAGGCACACAAAGAGCGGGACCGGTTGTTGCTATACCTCCAGAGCGTGGGCGTCATGGTAGAGCTGAACAGTCAGTGGTTAGACGCCATCTTGGCGTGGACATGGACAGGAGTGAGGGGCCCGGATACGAGAGCCTCGATTCGGCTAAACCGCGATATCAGCTGGTTACTCGAAACCGAGCATAATGAAAACATCCGGCGGTATTGCAGGCTCACGAGGTCGCAGATCGACCGCGTGGCCGCGGCATTGTGGCCTCACACGGAGCGGTTGAAGTATGGCACATGCGTGTGCACACCTCGAGAAGCGGTGTATATCCTCTGTCAACGCCTTGCTTATCCGGACCGATGGTATGCGCAGAGTGCTCTAAGCGGAATGACTCCTTCGAAGGCTAGTCAGTTGTTCCATGGTGCGATGAGGGACCTGCATGGTCGATATGGCGACAAGATTACATGGTGGCCAGGCTTGACGTACGAGCGTGTGCGGCGATATGGAGTACACGTTGCAGGCAGGGGGTTCGGCGATGGTCGGTTTTGGGGTTTCGTGGACGGTGTGTTCCAAGGATATTGTGCACCTGAGAACAACGAGAATCAGGTTCTTACCTAGAGCGGATACTACGGTGGCAATGGACTGAAGTATCAAGCTATCTCCACTCCGGATGGGTTGCTGGTGCATATAACACCGCCGCATGTCGGACCGGCCAGCGACTAGACAATGTATCGAGACTCTTGTGCTCCGCGGAAGATAAGGGAGTTGTTCGAGGGCCATAAGCCGCCGCGACCGCCGATGTTTGTAATTGGAGACCATGCCTACCATACGTTGTATGGCGCCGTTGCGCCGCAGTTGGATGCTCGTGGTCGTCGATGGCTGGATCCGGAGCGACAGCGTTTCAATGCGGACCTCTCGTCGGTAAGGATAAGCGTAGAGCAATGCTTTAGCAAGATGGAGAACTACTGGTCATTCAATTATGTTAAGAACATTCTGCAGCCGGCCAATATGCCCGTCGGACTAATGTGGAGGGTGTCAGTGTTCCTTTACAACATCCTCGTCTGCGTGCGACAGGAGGATGTGCGAGCTGGTGTTGACGGTGTAGTACCTGTGCTGGATGTCGTTGGAAAGAGGTTTGGATGCATGCCGCCGACGCTGCACGAGTACCTGAGCGCATGAGGGACGGTAGTAGAAGGTGGAAGGTAGATGAAAGGATGAAGTTGAAGTTTGGAGCTAGACGTGCTGTCGGCGGTGGACGCCTCTGAAATCCTCTAATTAGCTAGACCCGCTGCTCGCCGTCAAATCCGTTCGAATATTAACGGCGAGCATGCAGTATTAATAGCGAGCGTTATTAGGCTCTTGGCGGTGTAGTATGCTTAGCAACTTCCGAATGTAGAAGGAGCTAATGCTCGCTATCAATACTATATACTTACTATTAATATTCGACGACGAGTATCGGTATTTAATAGCGAGTAGTTAGGTAACTATACGATTATTGTAGCTACTTAATAAGCTAATAAGTAGAGGGGTTTCATAGCGCGGAAATAAGCAGTTAATAATAGCAAAAAGAAGCCTTATATTAATAGCGAGCGATACTAATTAAAGCATAATTAATAGCGAGCGTAGACCTTTTTATAGCGAGTACGTGTAGATAGCGCTAGTACTTATATCTTTATATCCTATATATTTATCTATTACCTATATTAAAACCCTCTACCTATTAGCTTATTAAATAGCTGCAATAATTATATAGTTACCTAACTGCTTACTATTAAATGCTAATACTTGTTAGAAAGTACAGTCCTAGGATAGCTGTACTAACTAACATTGCTAGGTTAGGTAAGACAGGTTACATAACTAGTTAGCCTAGATCCCTAAACTTAGACGGAAGAGACACACCTTTAGTTAACTAACTTAATTAATATATTAGTTCCTACCTTATTCCTACTCTATAGGTACCTTCCGCTACAGCTTACCTATACAAGATTCTTGTTCGGACACCTCTATAAGGACTTAGTTTAACAGGTTATAAGCCCGGGTTTATAGTGTACCTATATAGTAGTTTAAGGCAGTATAGGTTATCTTTATACCTATAAGACCTTAAAAGAGAGGTAGAGAAGAGAAGGTAGACCGGAGGTATACACCTACACATTACACTAGAAGCTTTAGAAGATCCTAGTGTTATCTAGAAGTTCCTAAAGGTGCATGTAAGCTAAAAAGAGCCTAGTAACATAGCTAACTAATTTATGCTATAGATACCTTAAGACTATTAGCATATATCTTAAGAAGGACTTTTAAAGTTAAAGCCCTATAGAGCCTAAATCTATATAAGGAAAACAGCTATCCTTTAAAACTGTTACTCTTAAGTTAAGAGATTTATTTAGATATCTACAAGGAAGTTACGTAACTTTCTTATAAATACTATATTAAAAGAGGAGTTTTTTAGTTTTAGGTTTCTATTTACATACTATAGATAAAGAGAGGGATATACGATCCTATATTAAGATACTAACTTTAATAAGGGAGAACTAGAGAAGATAGTTTAATCTTTAGAAGGACAACCTTAAGGGAAGGGGAATCTTCTATATTATTAAGGGCTAGATTACTACACTTAATACACTTAAGACTTAAGAGGAGAGACTTGTTTAGGTTAGAGCATAGACAGACTACATAAAGGACAATACTAAATGCAGGTATAAACTAAGGCTTAGACTTAGTTTAGATAATGCAGATAAGATCTAGGCCTCTATGTCTATAGATATAGCTACTTAGATCTAGCTCCTTTTAAAGAGGAAATATAGCAAGGTGCTAACAGCATATACTATATCTATAGTCTAAGAGCTTATAAACTTTAAGATAAAGGAAGGAGATATAGTTAGGTTAGTATAGAGCTATATTAGCTCTCTAGCAAAGAGAATTGCAGAGGTTAATCTAAAGGAGGAATATTATAAGGAACCTAAGAGGAAATGCAGAATTCTCCTCTTAGTACTCCCTCCTAAATTTAAGGCAACTAAGAATGCAATTATAGCCTAGCCTAGCCTTACTAGGGACTATAACTAGATCCTCCTTATCCTTAAGTCTTAGGAGTCTAGAGATTAGTACTAGAGGGATAGTATAGCAATAGTAGCTTTCTAGAAGAAGGGTTAAACAATATACTTCCTCTATAATAGAAGCTACTCTATAAAGGATTGCCTAGGGCTAGAAAGTGCTAGGAGGCACACTAAGACATCTAGAAAATCTAGGATTAAGAAGAGAAGATCTCTACTAAGGCATATAAGGAAGCCGTTACTAGAGAAAGAAAATCTTAAGGAGATAGACTAATAGTTAAAGGATTTCTCCTCTTACCTAAAGAGGCCTTTACTAGAATTAAGCCTACTATAAATTATCTTCGGGTATAGGGATATTAAAGCATTATATACATAGACCTAAAGTTATAACCTAAATAGGCAAGAAGTAATAAGCTTATAAATAGAGGAAAGGAAGTTGTCTTTATAGGATATATTAAAGGCACCTTAAAGTTATAGATCTTTTAGGACCTAGACATAAGGGCTATTAAGCAGCACTCCTAAGTTATCTTCTTTAAGGACAAGAAGGGAGGAGACCTTAAACTTTATTTTAAGTTATAACATCTCCCCTTAACTATACCTTAGAGGAAACCTCTTAGAAGACTACTAAGGGTAACAGATCTTCCTGCTCCTACTCCTCCTCCTAAGCCTATACTAACTGCATTTATACAGCTTCCTCCTCCCCTATCTAACTTAGGGGAATTTTAAAGATTTAGGGACTAAGGTTTGCTAGACTAGGGGTCTAGGAAACATTTAAAGAATTTCTAGGATTAGAGTAGTTTACTAGACCTAGAGTCTAGGAAACTAGGCACTAAGACTACTAGTATTTAGGCAGTACTAGTATATAGGAAAAGAAAAGCTATAACTAATATAGATAGGTTTAAGACTAAGCCTAAAGGTCTAAAATTAGTTAAAGACATATATAGCTAGAAGAGAGCAAGAGACTAGACTAAAAATCTAGAAGAGGATTAAGAGCTAGAAGCTAAAAGACTACTCTAAGTATTAGCTGCAGTTATTCTTAAACTTCCTCTAGACTTATAGCTTAACTTCCTTAAAGTTGCCTACTCTACTATTACTCTATCGATTGCTATAAAGTAAGACATCCCTCTACTAAAATCCTATAAGGAAGTAGTAGGAGATAAAGAATAGGAAGTAATATAGGAAGATGCAATCTAGAGGGAGCTTAATGCTCTTATAAGCAACTACACTTAGGAGCCGGAGGTTACTCTAAAAGGAGCAAACCTTATTACTTCTAAGTAGGTCTTTATAATAAAGAGACTAGCTAGTAGAGCTCTTAATAAGCTAAAGGCTAGAATTATAGCTAAAGGCTTCTTATAGAAATATAGGGTTAATTTTACTAAAACCTTTGCACTAATAGTTAGATATAAGACTCTAAGGACCTTTATAGTAGTTATATATAAGTACAACTTAGAACTTTACCTTATAAATGTAGATAGTGCATTTATAAATAGCTACTTGCAGGAAGACATCTATATATCTCCTCTAAAGATTGTTAAACTTCTACTAGGCTAAGTATTAAAGATCCTAAGAAGTCTATATAGCCTAAAGCAAGCTATAAGGGACTAGAATTAGCTCTATATGTTAAAGCTAAAGGAAATTGGATTTATGCAGTTAGATATTAACCTATGCCTAATATATTAGCCTAACAAGAGTGTTATAGTTATAACATATGTAGATAATATCCTAATTGCTATACTAATACTATCGTCTATAAACTAGTTTAAGCAGAGCTTTAGGGGGATCTTTAAGATTAAGGATCTTAGTAAACCTTCTAGAATTCTAGGAATAAACGTTATAAGGGACAGAAAAGCAGGGATATTAAAGTTAGATTAAGGCTACTACATCTAGGAAAGCCTCTAAAAGCTAGGTATTAAATGCAAGACATTAAAGCCTACTCTCTTACTAAAAGACAACTATAAGGGACTTAAGAAGTTAGGACCTTATAATAAGAGATGTAGTAAGGAGGAATACTAGAGGATTATCGGGACCTAGATGTAGCCTATAATTATAACTAGGCCAGACATTGCCTTTGCAATTAGGAAGCTAAGTGCTTTCTCTAGTAACCTATCTAAGAAGCATATAAGGGCACTAAAGAAGGTCTTAAGATATCTAAGGTTATTACCTAACCTTAGTCTTTAGTTTTCCAGATTAGGAAATAGATGCCTTATAGGGTATTTAGATTCTAACTTTACAATAGACAAGGTTAACAGGATCTTAATCCTAGGGAATGTCTTTATGCTCTATAATACCCTAATCTTATAGAAAAGTAAGAAGCAGAAGTTAGTAGCAACCTCTATAATAGAAGCTAAGTTTATAGCAATAAATGCCTATGCAAAGTATTCCTAGTTTATCTTAGCACTTTTAAGAGAGATAAAAGCCTTAGAACTAATTAGAGAGATGCCTTTCTAACTAGTCTTAAAGCTAAAGAAGGACATAGTATAGGAACTAAAGCTAGTCTAGCTCTATAGTAACAATTAGGCTTGCCTTACTTTAGTAAAGGATGCTTACGTACATAAGAGGTTAAAGCATATTAACATTACCTACAACTATATTAAAAGGCTATAGTAGTAAAAGAAAATCTGTATAGAATATCTTCTAATAAAGGAGATAGTTGCGGATAGCTTAACAAAACTATTAACTAGTCTAAACTTCTAGCACTTTGTTTATTAACTAAATATTTAGTAGGGAGGCAAAAGGGAAGTTTCTAAAGCTAGATGCCCCCGATAGAAGATAAGGATTCTTTAGGTATGTATATAGTTATCCTGTCCTAAGTAGGAGTGTTAGAAAGTACAGTCCTAGGATAGCTATACTAACTAACATTGCTAGGTTAGGTAAGATAGGTTATATAACCTATTAGCCTAGATCCCCAAAGTTAGACGGAAGAGACACACCTTTAGTTAACTAACTTAATTAACACATTAGTTCCTACCTTATTCCTACTCTATAGGTACCTTCCGCTATAGCTTACCTATATAAGATTCTTGTTTAGACACCTCTACGGAGGACTTAGTTTAACAATACTTGCTATTAAAGGAGGTTATGTTAGAGGCTAGTGCCTAAGGTTGCATCGGCTATACCGATACCTAGACTAATACCTAAGAAACGAACGCCGGTCTAGAAATCTACTAGGCCCTATTAGGAACTAGCTTCTAATAGGCCGAGTAGAGGGCTACGTATACGCTAAGCGACGCTACGCGTACGTACACCTTATACTCGACGTTCGCTGTTCGAGATAGGTCTTCTCTTCGGTAACTTTAGAATTTTATATATTCGGATCTAGATCTATATATATAACTTTAGTTTAGACCCTTATATTTCTAAAGCTTAATATCGAATAGACACCCTAATAGAAATACTGCCTAAACTTTAGGCGCGGATTGCTACTAAAGTAGAACGGATTCGAGATAAATACTATATAGCTCTTATAGAGAATAAAGCGATATATAACAAACGATATTAAGCTAACGAGCTTATACGATACGAACTCGAGACACGCCTCGAATAAGCCGGAAAATAACTAGTATAATAGACGCCGGAAGAGAGTAGTTCTACTCTTGCTTTAGAAACGATTAAAAAAACAACGGATATAATGGGAATATAAAACGAAGACGCACCTCGTCGTTTAAAAGAGCGCCTTTCTATACTATAGACTTTTAGTAGCAAATAATTAGAATAGGAAGATTAGTACCTCGTAGCTCTATCAAAGCTCGCTATTAATAAGGTAGCTATTAGTAAGGATTTCGAGCAATTCCTCTACTTAACAAGTAGGCTCGAAGACAATGCAGCGAAAAGAGTAAGAATAATAATCGAGAACGCTCTCTAGCTCGGATAAGGAAATACGAACGATTTCCTCGCGTACCTAAATAGTATCTATAGCGACATAAACTAGTAACGACGAGCCCTCTAAACCCTCTCGAGGATATAATAACGTAATAACGAACCTATTATAACCTACCTACCCTAATTTAAGATAATTCTTACGAATGCGGGAATAGCTAATACTCTCTTACTAGACATAGTACCCGACCCGAAACTTAAAGGTATTCGGATTATACTCCTTAAGAACACTCTTAACGAAGAGATACGGAAGGCGTTACTTCTATTCGCCTTAAACCCGCCGGATAAGTACTCGACCTTTATAAGGAACCTTCTTACTATCGGCGGATTGCTCTTAAACCTTCGTTTTCGGTTAAATATATCTATACCCTCCGCTTCCTAGGCGACCCTACTATCGATAGGGTTACGGACAACCCTACTATTAATAGGGTTACGGGCGACCCTACCGCGAGAATTACGAGATAAAATAGATTAGGAACCGACTTAGTCTAACCGGTTTGAGTCGAGTAGTAAGAAGAGAGCTAAGTAGCTTATAAAGGACGTAATATAGGCTCGAAGGGAACGAGGCCTCTATCTCCGTTATAGTATAAAAGGGTACCTTATTACCGACTATACCTATCTTACCGCCTAACACCTAAACGCTATATAACCTATAGTTAGTAAGGCCGAGCGCGAGGTACGGGAAGTCTTTCCGGAAGAAGATAACGACTCGGCGTTAGAAAATAAGTAGCCTCTACGACTAGTCGTCCGTAGAGGTAGAGTTAGATATAGGTAGAAGTAGAGTAGAATATCTTTCGAAAGACGAAAATAGAACGATTGCTTTTCTACGCTTCTACTATTATTAACAACGACGCACTTTAATTCTCTCTTATTGACAACGGTAGCTAATTGTATTATTTAATAAACGAATAGTTAGCTAAGAAACTCCGGCTCCCGTAGATTCCTATTCCGAGATAGAAGGTTATTAGCGTATAAGGGCCCCCTTCGTAGAAGAAAGACATCTCTTTTATAACTAAGTTCTCTCTCGATATTAGCGGGCATAAGTCTATAGCGTTTGCTTACGCTATACCTGACCTTTAAGAAGATCTTATCCTCGGAAGACTCTATCTCTTTTACAAGAACGCGTAGGTTATTAAATCGACAAACTGTCATAAGTTCCTTCTCGACGGGTTCTCGATACCCTATAGGACACGGCCGACAGGCTCTACGAAGGCTAAGGCTGTTAGTAGAGCCGCCTTTAAATTCCTCGCCTAGTTATCTCGGAAATAAGATAGGAAACGAGATATTACTATCTTTACTACCTTTCTCGAAGACATTAAAAAAGCGTTACGAACAAAGAAAGCCCTTACTCGAGAGGACGTTATCGAGAAGCTTTCCCGAATACTACCGCCCCCGGATACAAGCCTTTATCCGGGAAGGAGAGTAGTTACCGCCGTATCGACCCGGATTCGACTATAAGATCCTACTTACTACTAATAGTAGCGGGAAATCTAACGAACCTCCCTAGGGCCCTCTCTATAATATAACCCGGAACGAGCTTCTAGTTCTTAGGAAGGAACTATACTCGCTTCTCGAGAAGGGCTATATTCGGTATAGTAAGTCCCCCGCCGCTATACTAGTTCTTTTCGCAAAGAAACTAGGCGGCGGCCTTCGATTCTATATCGACTACTATAGCTTAAATGCTATTACTTAGAAAGACCGTTTTCCCCTCCCGCTTATCTAAGTTAGACGTCTCTACTACATTTTATCGGATCTATATTACTAAAGGCGAGGAATAGAAGACTACCTTCCGTACTTACTATCGGTTATTCGAATAGAACGTTTGCCCTTTCGGTCTTACTAGCGCGCCGGCTACCTTCTAATAGTATCTAAACTATATTCTATAGGACTTACTCGACAACTTTTATATAGCCTATATCGACGATATCCTTATCTTCCCGTCCGGTACTCTCGTAGACTACCGGAAGAAGGTAACGTAGGTTCTACGGCGTTTCGAGGATAGCGAGCTTATCCTAGATATCTCGAAGTGCGAGTTCGAGACTCGTACTATAAAATACCTAGGATATATTGTTAAAGTAGATGTCGGTATATAAATAGATCCTACGAAGGTATAGGCTATCCGGGACTAGGATAGACCTCTTACTATCTACGGAGTCCGCTTGTTCCTTAGGTTTGCTAATTACTATAGAATATTTATCTAAAAGTATAGAAATCTTATCCGCCCTCTTACCGATCTTATAAAGAAGACGATAGGCTTCCGGTAGGGGGACATATAGAAGGAGGCTTTCGAGGCTCTTAAGGACGCCTTTATCTATAGACTAGTCCTCGCGAGCTACGACCCGGATAAGAGGACGCGAGTAGAGCCCGACTCTTTAGGCTAGGCTATAGGCGGCATCCTAATTTAATACGGCACTACGGACCTAGCGACTAGTAGCGTTCTTCTCGTAGCGATACGCTATCGCCGAGATTAACTACGATATCTACGATAAAGAACTCTTAGCTATTATTAAGTGTTTAAAGGAATAGAATTCGGAACTACGCGGACTTAAGTACGAATTCGAGGTCCTTACGGACTATGAGAACCTTAAGCTCTTTTTTATTAAGAAGTCTCTTAACGGACGCTAAATCCGATAGAGTAAGTTCCTCTTGCTATTTCGTATATTATTAGTTTATCGCTCCGGGAAATACGCTACGGTTCCGGATACGTTATCTCGACGAGAATAGGATGTCTTATAGGACGAATCCGATAATAGGTTACGTAGTCGAGAGGGAATCCTACTCGACTCTTACCTAAAAGCCTTCCCTACTAAGATAGCTATACCTATTTCGCCTTTCCCGGATAATACCGAGTTATCACAACTTTATATAGACGCTTTCTCGTTACCTTACGGGAATAGCTACTTACGAGCACTTAGGGCTATCGAATAAGGATAATAAATATTTCCCCTAGAGCTTAAGCTTAAGCTCTTAATTAGGGAATACGATATATAGAATAGCTTACTTTGTTTCCGAGAACGAATCTAGTTACCTCTCTTCGAACCGTTAATAATAAAGGTTATAAAGGTTATCTAAACAACGTACGACTCGGTACTTAGCGGGTATACTAGACGTAACGCTACTATTAACATTCTTTCCTAATAGTTCTTTTAGCCCGGACTAAATACTAAAGTACGTAAGTTCGTGCGTAACTATACTACTTATAGATAGACTACTATTTAGAGAGAGAAATAATATAGGCTCCTATATCCTTTACCGATTCTAGAGCGTATTTAGATAGAGATATAAATAGACTTCGTTACGGACCTCGCGCCTAATAAGGAGGACGGCGCTACTATCCTTCTTATTATTACGGATCGCCTCGGGAAGAGAACTATACTCTTATAGGTCCTTCCTAGCTAGTTCGACGCTAAAGGAATCGCGGAGCTTCTTATCGATTATTACGTCGGGATATACTAGTTACCTAACGGTATTACGTCGGATTAAGGTGTTTAGTTCGTTAACGCCCTCTAGAAGGAAGTATACGAACCGTTAGGTATTGTTCGGCGACTATCTACCGCGTACTATCCGGAAACTAATTGTAGCGAAGCTACAAAATTTGTCTACGGTTGGCTTAGGGCGAAATCCGCAGCTTACGCCGCCTTCTAATTAGTTAAAAGGGAAGCTTCCGATTAGCTTAAAGTTATATATAGTTAGTACGTAACGCGGGGAATCTATATACGTAACTTCCGACCGTACTTGCTTACTATGTTAATATTAACAACTCTATTACCAAAACCTTATAAACCTACTATCCACAACTCTACGTACATAAAGCTTACCGTAGGTACCCGCGGAGCGCCGCCGGAGGCATAGGGGGGTTCTAGGGGGTCCCCCCCTAGGTACAACAAACCTCGACATAAAGAACTATATATGTATATAGGTAAACAAGTCTGCATTACACAAACTGTCGAATAATAGGGTCGTTGGTTTGCATATAGCAGCCTTCCTTCTTCGTGCTTTCTGTTTTCTTCTTTCTATTACTAGTCGACGTCGAGCAATTAGGACATCAAGGCACCGAGCAATTAATCCCTTCTTATATAAGATGCTATTGTTTCTACTACTACGTTCAGCTCCTTACCCTCTTTCCCTACTCCTAAACCCCTGTTTAGCATCTCCTTCCTTCTAAAGAACCTTCTAGTTCTAGCAACCTTTCGTCGATATAGCGAACCCAAACCCTACTCCAGTTTAGAGACCTACTATTAACTTGCTCGTGTCGAAGAACTGCTATAACTGTTATTTAATTAAGCCTATTATCGAGTTTATGCCGGTTCGTAAGATGTAGCAAATCGCCGGCACTACTATAGACCGCTACGCTAATTGTCGCGGATATACTGTCGATCCTATTAACTACACTATCGCTAAGAAGCTAGTCGTACCTACAATACCTCCGCTACCTGCCCCTACCCCTACCCCTACCCTACGCACCCTTATGTCCGCTTCCCCTCGCCCTATCGTAGGACCTTTAATAGTCGTAGGCCCTTCTACGTATTACCCTCGCGCATCTCTAAGTACTATCCAAGATGTTCAACTAATTGCCAAGAAGGCGAGAGATAAGCGCTACGAGAAGATTGCCGCTAGAGGAGAGTCCACTTTCGTAAACACTACCGAAGAGCTATAGGACGAAGACCTCCCCCTCTACTTCCGCTATATTACCTACAATATGCCTCGACTAATTATTAACCAAGACGACATTACTATGGACTCTTGTATCTACTACTTAAGCATCGGTTAATCTAATCCGCTTATAGAAGGAAAGTAGTGTATCTAAGGAAACTACGCTGCTCGCGCTCGCGAATTCCACTACGTAGACGGTGAACCCGATTAAGTAAGCGACTCTTACTGTTTTATATGCTACATGGATTCTCTACGTTCCTTAATCGCCACCCCCTTCGGCACGAGTTAGTTCTAGGCTAGTAGTTAGTTCGAGCCTTAGTCGTAGACTCTAACGTAGCGCGACTATTTCTTCTCGACACCTAGAGTTAACACTCCTAGTAGCGTTACCTCCGTTGTAGACCGAACTGCCGCTAAGAAGGCTCGTAAGTAGGCCGAGCGGCGTTATGCATTCACTAGCTATAAAGAGCCGGATTATGCACCGCCGAACGAATAGACACTAGAGCCTACTCTAACTATATACGATTATGTACTCTTCGACGATTTCTAGTAAGCGCTTGAAGTAGATATACGTAGCTACTACCCTCGATATAAAGAGATGTGGTGGATTAACCTTAACACCGATAGTGTTTATATACGCTATAAGAACCGAGATCGCAACCGTCAAATCGATAATCCCTTCCTTTTCTCCGTAGCAAACAATATAGACCCTAGTAACGTTCCTACCGAACTGCTAGCCCTAACTACTATTAAGGAGATTGTTATTGCTAGAGTCTAGATTATAATGCAAGTCTTCTTAGTGCGTAGCTAACAGTATAAGTATCGTGGTTATGTCGCTAACTTCCTATCCAAGACCGCCAAAATCTTCCGTAAGCTACTATAGTTACTACGGGACCTTAATATCGTTATGCTCCGACCGGTTTAGGGTAGCGACGACGACCGCACTATACGCTAGTTTACGAAGGAATTCAAGATTCGTCGCTAGGTAGTCCGTTAGTAGCTAGTTTAGCTTAAGGCCAACTACTCTAGCTACGCGGATATCGTTATCGATAAGGAAGCGCTAGAGCAACTACCCGGTAGTAATTAGCTAGGTAGTAAAGGTATCGACGTCTTAGATTAACTTTAGGGCGACACGTACGATACCAATAACGAGCGACCTGATTAAGGTCCCGGTTAAGGTCCGGTACAATAGTAGCAACTTGATAATAATAAAGAAGAAGACCTCGGTCACGACTATACCGGTATTGCTTTTACTAGAGCCGAGAATCGAGCTATCGATTAATTAGCCGATCGACTACGCTAGCGAAACGACATAAACATACTACTACCCCTAAACCGGCTCGATGCTAAACGCCGTAGTTCCCTTACCGAGCTAGAGATTATACTAGGGATTATAGGAGCTCGTAGTGCACATTAACAACAACTACCGTCTATACTAGTGTTAACCTTTCCTAATCGTAAAGAAGTGCCTATCTCCGAATTTAATAAGGCTCGACCCTTGCTATCTCTCGCATTCCTATACTGTTTCCCTACGGACGAGGGGATCCACGCTAGCCCCGAATACGTAGTGTCTCGGACAAGGTGTTTATCCAGCACCTAATTAGATACTATAACGGACGTTTCGCATAGCACCCTCGGTTTCCATTTTATGCCTTTAACACCGCTATACGAGCCTAGGCCTTAAGTGTAGCTAACTTCTTTACTAACCGCTATTAGGAGAAAGGTGGACCGGTTACTATAGAGTCTATATTATATGCCCTAGACAACCCACAATCTCGAGAGTCTACGGCATTACTTAACTCCGTAGTTAGCGCCGGCAACGACCTTCGTAGTACTCGACTATTCTAGATAAGATAGAAGTTCCTCCTCCTTAGCATAGTCCGTGGACTCGGCAAGCCTAACATCTTTATAACTTTGAGTGTAGCCGACATTTAATAGTTCTCGACTACTAGCAACATGCCACGTTTTACCGAATAGCTTAATCTACTACCTAATTAACGCGTACGCCTTACCCGAGAGAACCTAAAGAATAACCCTCATATCGCGGATGCACACTTTAAGCGTCGATTTAAGCTGTTTCTCGAGAAGGTGTTAACGCTAAAGTTCAACGTAACTAACTATTAGTATCGATTCGAATACTAGAGTAGAGGGAGTCCCTATATCCACTTTTTTCTATAGTACGATGTTCTAAAGTTCGGGGAGCTTATAAATAAGAATAATCGTGTCGCTTTTGTAGAGTAGTGGGGTTCTTACATTACTACATTAAACCCGGACATTAACAAGTAGATAAATCGCGACAATACCGTCCTTTAGTCTAGCTCTCGAGACATTACGGGAACTTAGGTAGAGCTCGCTAATGTCGTGAATCGAGTTCAAGTCCACATTTATAGCCCGTATTATCTAACTAAGCGCAAGACGGTCGGAGGCGTAGCAGCGATTCAGTAAGGCGGCAACGCTAAATAAGTAGCTAGCGGTGTCTAGGGCGAAGGCGATAGTAAAGGCGAATAAGCATAGTAGGCCTATCGTTTCTACTTCCCTAGAAAGGAGCGAGATTAGGCGGTTGTAAGCAAGGAGCACAACCTATACTATCTTAGTTACATTGCCGCCTACGACCAGCTAATGCTTTACTACTTTAACCGCTTAGTCTTACTCGCCTAGCTCGTAACTACCGACATTACACCTACCGTTATAATAGAAGCAATAGCTAGCTACATCGTAAAGTACGCAAGTAAGGAAGAGACCAAGAGCTAATCGTTGCACTACATTATAACGACTGTTCGACTATAGATTAGTGTCGAGAGACTATTGTTGTTATTCACAGTCCGCACCTTGAATTAGCTCGTTAGCGAGAGAGATGTTTCTATATAAGAGGTCGCTCGCTATAACTTGGGCTTGCCTCTTTATAAGGCTTCTCGGACTATAGTTACCCTCGACTACCGTCTAAAGTCTTAACATAAGGCACTACTAGATCTCACCGAATTTGATAATAATAAGACTACTATAGACTCGGAGCCAAAGCGAAAGGCCGGTCGTACTATAATCCAGAAGTATAAGGACCGTCTAGAGGAGCTAGAGCAAGTTACATTATTTAACTTCTATATACGATACGACCTCTAGCGTAGCGGAACTCCGCGATACATCCTAACTAAGAGCAACTATCGTCCTATTAACTACTACCCCCTATACAAGGTTAACACTACTAGAGCTAAGCTTGAGGATTACTATCGCGTAAAGATTATCCTTTACTACCTATAGTAGGAGTACCTAGAGTGCTCGGATAAAACCCTATACTTCTTCGCCGAGGATAGTACCTAGGAGCGGCCATTCTATTCTTAGTCGGCCGTATATAAGTATTGCTAGAGCAAGGCCAGTTAGTGCAAGATCAATTACCGCGATAACTATTATAGCGACATCCCCGAGCGTAATCTAGATAAATTCGAGTAGCCGGAGATCGTACCTAAAGGTTAGGTAGCTAACTTTTAGGAGCTACTTAACGGCAACGCTATTAGAGATAAAGATCCGGACAACCTTAGTAACCGTGAGGTTAATCGAGCCGCTAACTAGAGTTCACGCATTAGTGCCTACGCCGAATATCCTTAGATCTATAACAATGCAGATGTCGACTAGTAGGAGAAGTAGAAGTAGGACAACCTAGCGAACTTTAATGTCTACTCTTAATTAACCGCCTAAATTACTCGACTTAGCAGCCTTCAATGTTAGGCATTCGACATAGTTATGGATTACTACGCTATAATCCAAGGTGGTGGAACACTAGCTCCTATCCGCTTAAACATTAATAGTCTAGCCGGTACTAGAAAGTCGTTCTTGATCGAGTTACTATCTACTTACCTTCAAATTACCGTGGTAGATAGTTAACTAAACCCTATTTAACGTCTCGCCCCTACTAGCTCTACCGCTTTTAACATTCGCGGCTCTATAATCTACTCCTTCCTTAGTATACCGGTCGGTAGAAAGTTCGCACTACTCTAAGGCCAACCGCTTACAACTCTACAAAACAAGCTACGTGGCGTATACTATATTATTATCGACGAGAAATCCATAGTATTACTAAAGCTACTCTACCAAATCGACAGTAGGTTAAGATAGGCTAACCCTATATATAAGGACGACTGGTTTAGAGGTTTCAGCTTACTGTTATTCGGTAACTTCTACTAGCTTCCCCTAGTAGCCGAGAAGGCGCTCTTTTACAACTCTCCAACTAGGGAAGATAACATTAACGGATAGGCTACTTATCTTACTATCGACTAAACTCTAGCTCTTTAAACTATTGTTCGACAAGAGGGTCCGGCATAGGCTCCACTCCGCGATATACTCCAATTACTACGCCTTGGCTAAGGTAACGTTAAAATCCGACACTAGGAGCTATTAGCCTCTCGTGTTTAGTTAGCCCTACCGTTGTAGTAGGGAAAGTCGCACTGGTTACGTGTATCTAGCAGTGCTACCTTCGTCGCTAGGTAGCTAATAGAGCTTATCCTCTATTATGCTACCTTTTAGCACTTCGAAGGCACAACAGTACATAGCACTTGAATCTACCTCCTCGTTGCTCCCCTATCTACCTTCCCTCGTCTTCTTTTTATATGTTTACCTTCTACAGCCCTCTTTTACTATACATCCAGTGCATACTACTACTATCCGACGGGAGTTTGGAGTCTAAGTATACTCCCCCCTTACATTTTGGTGGACGATATAAGACTCCTATACTCGCTTTAGCGGTGTAGTAAGATATATAGTATAGCAGTAGTATGCTACAAGCGACGAGCCTACGAGAAATACACGATATCCGAGAAATGCGCCGGTCGTACCCTCGAGTAGGAAGCTACACCTTTATAATAACTACCTACGACTATAACAACCTTAAATACCTCTACCCCTTAGCTAGGGTAGATGTAGCTCTAAGTCCAAATCCAAATCCAAGTCCAAATCCAAATCCAATTTCGAATCCAAATACCGATACCTAATATATACGAACAGCTGCGTACATATTACTAGCTATAGGAGTAGCCGAGAAAATTTTTTTCTTATCCCTCGACGACAGCTACCTCTAGACTAGCTACTCTGCTATATGCACTAGGGACTACACCTCTAGCGTCTACTACACGCTCTTAAAATAGGCACGCACTACGGAGAGGTTTCTACTATAGAAAGAGGCTATCTCGGGGGTAAAAGAAGCCTCCCAGACCAAAATTCCTACTATAATAGCTTCGCCTACTACCCGCCGCGCTCCTCCTTCGCTCCTTGTCTTCTCTATAGATAGCCCCTAACGACGACTTCCGGCTAGTTGCTAAAGAAGAAAGAGTCCAGATTATAGAGGACTAATACCTAGGGAGATATACCCTCCCTACCGGCCGATTACCCCTTATTAATATAATAGACGTTATGAACGCTATAGGCATTATAACATGAAGGGTTACGTAACCAACAGATTATTACTATTAGTAGAGAGATAGTAGCGAGGATGCTAGTACGGTTTTGACATACCGTAGTAGCGAGGATGCCGGCGCGGTCTTAATATACCGTAGTAGCTAGGCGGGTAAGGAGTACCTACCTAGTAGGTTTTGACACACCGTAGCAGCTAAGGGCGAGGGTCCTTCTTACTAGCCAGACTACCTACCACCTTAACGACTTCCTGCTAGTTGCTAAGGAGAGAACCTAGACTACGGAAGAAGAAGTTCTAAAGATATACCCTCTTTACCGTCCGCCTATCTCCTTATAGGTACTATGGATACTATAGACACAAATAGACAAACGATTACGTAACCGGTAGATCGTTACTAGTAGTAGAGCCGGAGGAGGCAGGTGCTAAGTCTCCTTAACGTAGGGACAGCGAATACCCTAAGAACAATGTCGGCGCGGTCTTAATATACCGTAGTAGCTAGGCGGGTAAGGAGTATCTAACTAGTAGCGTGTTCTCTAGGGGAATGGACGTACGAGTACCGCTCGAACTACCTCGCGGCTAAAGCGGTAATAATCGCCCTATTACCGACATCGGCACTATTATCGATGTTAGCACTACTAGTATTACGAGCACCACCGTACCTCGTATACGAGAGTAGGACCCGCCGCTCTATTACCGAGTACCTGGAGATCTAAAGAGAGTAGCTAGTGCACCTAGCACCACGGCCGCATACAAGAACACTATCTACTACTCTATATACACGCTACCGCATCCCTTATATAGAGACACTATCGAACCTTCTCTAGGCTTATAATGTTTGCTAGACTATTAGGAGTTACTAGTCTAGGAAAGGTTCCAATGCCCCTATACGCTACTAGCACCTAGTCTACTCTATACCTTATTTCCGTAACTTCCCCTTCGAGACTCTAGTATCGCCGTCGAGCTTAAACAGTATTGGCTCGCGGACCTAATAGTAATAAGCGGATCCGATACCGATAGCCCCCTCTAGGCGACGTAGTAACACCACTAGCCCTATTTAGAGTCTCGCTTTCTTTGCTAGACTAATAGTCTAGGAAATACTAAAATACTAGCCTACGTCCCCTCCGAGGCATAAAAGAGACACTGCAACTACTCCTGTTTGCCTATATCTCCAACATACCTACTTCTAACGAAGTGCTTTAATTTCTTAGCTAAAAGAATCCACTATGTCTATACCTAAAGACAAACCCTCGTCCTCTAAGGAACAACCCGCTAGCGACTAGCCCGCTATCCCTACTAAGCGTAAGTATATAGCTAGCGCGTCCGAAGCATT